>APFE031458315.1:0-25517 GCA_000404065.3 Pinus taeda | reverse complement strand
CTACACTAGCCCTCTATATCCTCTTTCCAATGCCACCAGTCTGACCCCAATTGGATTCTCCAATGAAGAGTTATGTAAAATCTCCCACAGTGACCTGATTATAGACTAATTCAGTAGAGAGAACTTGTACGACGTGCCACGTGTCCCTATTTTGACTTTTGGCTCGGAAAAATATATACAACAAACTACAGTCCATCCTCTTTATGTACCTTCTTACGAAATTTCAATCTGATGCTTAGAGAGAAAGTTATGACGATTTTCACCAGGTCACCTGTTTTGAATGTAATTCAGGATTCTGCAAAAGGACCAACTTCCTCAGTTCATATCTCTGAAAATATAGCGCGAAAAGCTCTGAAATTTGGACCTGAGATTCCGTGTGATGTCTTCTCAAATGGGTTTTGTTTTAGCTTCTGAAACGTCACAGAAAAAAGTTATAGAGAAAATGCCACGATGACCTGTTTGGAGCAGCGAAACCCTAGAATCCAAAGCTTTGATACCAAATGTTATGAAACCAACTCAAGAAAAGATAGAAAAGATAGATCAACACCTTATAATTCAGTCTCTTCGAGGGGGCAACCTCCTTTACATTACATAAATGAACAATTCTTCGATGTTTCAAATGGCAAAACCTCCTTTCTATATATAGGAGTCTAAGGAGTCACAATATAACCTAGCCGACCTAACAATAATAATATAAAGCCACAAAAATAACAATAGAGGGATTCTATGGGGCACAGTAATAACAATATGGGGACAATAGGGGCACAAAAATATTAATAAGGGGTACAACTACAATAGTAATGGGGTAATCACTAGTATTATAGGGACCCAACAGGTGGTTACCCTAACTACTACACATTCAAACCCTACCATCAATTTGTACGAGCAGATATTCACCATTCATCATTACAGCTAATATAAAATTCCACGAAGTGAAATAACTAGACACCACTTTTCAAGTTGCATGCAAATGTAACAATAGAATAACGTGTGCGATGGCAACATAATAACCCAAACAACACCATTTAGTGTGAATATAGTATTGGCGACCCAATTAAATAATTCAAACAATAAAATGCATGAACAGGACACAATATGAAAACTAAGTCAAAGGCATACAATTATTGTAAAACATTGCATTTGATACACATTACATATATGCTCCAAGGAAGGCCAATGTTGGAAGGCCTAGCACCACCATGAGTTATAACAATGTCAATTCACTTGTCATGAACTCAAATAAGCAACATGATATATAGTAATCTCCTTTAGATGTAGACATAAAAATAATGAAGTAATAGTTGAAGGCTAGAGTACAAAAAGGAAATTCCTTCCCATGTATTACATGGGATAAGATATGTTTTTCCAAAACTTCTTTATCTAATTATAGGACAAAAGTAACAATCATTTAGAGCTCTCTGTGCATAGTCTAATGATTTTCTAGCACATTGTAAATTGCATATACCCTATATAGTAGGGAGGAATTATCACATTACATGAGTGAAAAAAATCAATTGATTCAATGATATAAATGGTAAAAAAGATTGAACCAATGTGTAATAAAAAGCATATAAATAATATATGGAATTAACCATAGGCCAATGATTTAATAAGAAATGAAAACTAATTAATATCAAATCATACAAACATAAACACGAAGATAGCATGTAACGTATCCTCTAAAAATCTATAATAATCATGTAAATAGTTAATATTAAAAAAAAAAATGAAAACCAATGGAAGTGAGGTCGCCACTTTATCTTTTCAAAATCCTGTTAGTTTTTCAATGACTCATGCATTTACCAATTTTTCCTTTTAGTAGTCTGATCCATGATATTTGAAATTAGATTATAATATTTTTATATTTTTTAAATTGTATTTTGGTTCAAATTTAAAAAATATTCACCATCACTTTAAATTGAATTTACCATTTTTATTTTTAAGAATTTGATTCCTGATATTTGAAATATTCGAAATTAGATTATGGAACTCTCATATTTTTTAAACTGTATTTGATTTAATAGATTTGCTAATCATATATGAAAGGGAAAAATAATTACGCCGTAAGGCATTTCCTATGAGAAAGACATCCCTAAAATGTGACGTGTGTGATCCTGAGCCATTGATTCTATGTGTTAGATGATTGGGGTGTTTTCTACCGTTGGTTTAATCTATTTGTTTTCATAGAAAAATGTTATTTTTTCCACCAGCCGGAAGACAGAGAGGGAGGATCTGGCAATGGGCCATGAAAGGCCAGGCCTCTTGGCGATGAGACTCTTCGCAGTGACTGAACTGAAACGTGTCTTCGCAGTGACAAAACATGTATTTCTTCTTGGTTTCATGTCTTTCTTCCTGCCTGACGGCCGCGTAGCCAGTGCAGCCTTGCGCTGTTATATCACTATTTATATTGTCTGCTTCACACATGGGATTTCTGCTCGGAGGTCTTCCGGTTGGAAAACTCTTAGCGATCAGTGTTTCTTGCCCTTCTTTCTGTTATGGTTTTTGATTTATGTTAGCCCTTCTTTCTGTTATGGTTTCTGATTTATTCTTTTAAAGCTGTTATGGTTTCTGAAGTCACTGGGATTTGTTCTTTGCTCTGAGCCTCATTTTGCAACTTTGGCATTTTTGCAATCGTACGTTGGCCGTTTGCACAAATTAGATATGTGCATTTTTGTGCCTGATAATCTGTAGGGATATATCAAACCTGGGTTCAGATGGGTTTTGGTAGCATCCATATTCAATATACCTAATCTAGCATTTACATTCAATGCGCAATCGCGCGAACATAAACATGGTGGCTCACCCGACCCTCTCCACCTACGTTGTAGAATGCTTTTGGGTTCACCGAATGTGCTAATTCTATCAGTTGATGTTGGAATTCCATTGAACATAGCAGCTTTCTTTAATCTCAAAATAGCGGGCATATCTTGCCTGCCCTGGGTACGAAGTGTTTGGTGTGATTCCTGGGGAACAAGCTACTGTGCTTTAAGTTGATCAACATATTGAAATGAAATACCTTCTCTATATTTGGAAAAATTAATAAAACTTGAGATAAATATGATGCCTCAAATAGACCTGTGTCATTCTAGTATATGATGATTTGGTGTATTTAACTTGGAAAGATACACCTTCAAAACAAATAGTTGCAAATGCCATCAAACGTATCTGTAACATTGCCTTCACGTGAGAACTTATTGATCTACACTGCCTGCACATGTTTCTAAATGTATTTTTTTCCACATCAATACCACATGAGACTATATGGAATACATCCTGGTTACTCATGTGTTCACCATTCTCTTGATATTGTTTTGCACACCTTTAGATTAGCCATCCATTGGTGATTCACCAACATTCATTTTAACTAATTCCAGGAGCTTCTCATTGAATCAAAATGTACAGTTTGGGCATAGTCTTGTACTATAAGCCTTGATCATTGTAAAAGAGGCATCTCTGTTTAGCTGGGAATCTGTAGCTAACCTTAGCATAGAAAAATTAATAAAACTTGAGATAAATATAATGCCTCAAATAGACCTGTGTCATTCTGGTATCTAATGATTTGGTGTATTTAACTTGGAAAGATACACCTTCAAAACAAATAGTTGCAAATGCCACCAAATGTATCTCTAACATTGCCTTCATGTGAGAACTTATTGATCTACACTGCCTGCACATGTTTCTAAATGTATTTTTTTCCACATCAATACCACATGAGACTATATGGACTACATCCTGGTTACTCATGGGTTCACCATTCTCTTGATATCGTTTTGCACACCTTTAGATTAGTCATCCATTGGTGATTCACCAACATTCATTTTGACTAATTCCAAGAGCTTACTTCTCATTGAATCAAAATGTACAATTTGGGCATAGTCTTGCGCTATATGCCTTGATCATTGTAAAAGAGGCATCTTTGTTTAGCTGGGAATTTTTTTTGTTTATTTAGTTGTCTAATACAAATGATTCTATTTGCAATTCTGAGACAATAGAGGAGATTTATGTTCGCCTTCCCATTCCAACCTCCTCAAAGTGCTTGCTATCACTAAGTTAATTGTGTGCACACATCAAATACCAATGACTTATAATTATTGCCACAACTGCAAATTAATAGACTATTGTTCTTCAACGCCACAAGTTGGTTGGAATTCACATCAAGTACAAGCTTTGAATTGGACATTTCAACATATTCTTGACAACTCTTTTTTACTTTGACTTCTAATTCTATTTCTCAATCGACTTTTTCAACTTTACTTACAAGTGTTAGAGATGAGCTTGGTTTGTGCTCCTACTCCAGTGTTAGAACAAAGCCTTTGACACCTGATGTACTTGGACAACAGATTTGTGTTACACATCTTTGATCTTTTCCTTAAAAATCAATTCTTGTATGAAATTCTTTCTTATCAATTTGTATGCATATAAATTGTTCAACACTGTCAGCTCACACTGTGTACTTGATCCAACCATGCAGCCAAAGATGAATTCATCAATAAGAACTTTTCTTGCAAGGTGTGCTTCTAGTTAATATAACTTGAATCCCCTGTTGTCAATTAATTTGTTGATTCATTATGGAATCTATCCAACAAATAATTTAAAGGTAAAGGCCTCCAGTAAAATTGCCAAACTTATTGGATTAGTTCAATATCGACCAGTCCTCTGTGTTCCCAAATAAAGCTTAAGCAGAATGACTTTACTAGAATCCGTTCTTAGACTCAAGTACAGGCTTTGAATTGGACATTTCAACATATTCTTGACAACTCTTTTTTACTTTGACTTCTAATTCTATTTCTCATTCGACTTTTTCAACTTTACTTACTAGTGTTAGAGATGAGCTTGGTTTGTGCTCCTACTCCAGTGTTAGGACAAAGCCTTTAACACCTGATGTACTTGGACAACAGATTTGTGCTACACATCTTTGATCTTTTCCTTAAAAATCAATTTCTGTATGAAATTCTTTCTTATCAATTTGCATGCATATAAATTGTTCAACACTGTCAGCTCACACCGTGTACTTGATCCAACCATGCAGCCAAAGATGAATCCATCAATAAGAATTTTTCTTGCAAGGTGTGCTTCTAGTTAATATAACTTGAATCCCCTGTTGTCAATTAATTTGTTGATTCATTGTGGAATCTATCCAACAAATAATTTAAAGGTAAAGGCCTCTAGTAAAATTGCCAAACTTATTGGATTGGTTCAATATCGACCAGTCCTATGTGTTCCCAAATAAAGCTTAAGCAGAATGACTTTACTAGAATCCGTTCTTAGACATTCCAACATATTAATTGCATGAATTTTGCAATTCTTCATGATGAAACCCTTACCAATGACACTGTGGTACGTTGGAGTTGTAGCAATAAAGGTAATGTTGGATGCTATGCGTAATTTGGAAAAGGCTTACAAGGTAACATTTCCGCAATTTTTTTTGAAATCATGGTATATATTTTGAGATTTGGAGGAGCCATTTACCTTAGGCATTGTGATTGTTTGTGTTCTTAGTGTCACTGCTAATCTAGATAGTATCATAAGGAGAATCCTCACTAGTGCATTGAACAGAGCTGTCTTGTTGTCCATCACATAGAATTATGCTGGCTTATTGGAGGCCCTCTTCAGTAATTAAAGCTAAGAGCACCCTTTGAACTCTCCATATCCTTTGTGTCATTCAAACTTCCAAGCCTCAAGGCCTTGTTATTCACACTTCCATTTGACAATAATTTTTGCTTGCTTGTAATAATGGGACCTGTGTCATTCTGGTATCTGATGATTTGGTGTATTTAACTTGGAAAGATACACCTTCAAAACAAATAGTTGCAAATGCCATCAAATGTATCTGTAACATTGCTTTCACGTGAGAACTTATTGATCTACATTGCCTGCACATATTTCTAAATCTATTTTTTTCCACATCAATACCACATGAGACTATATGGACTACATCCTGGTTACTCATTCATTTTAACTAATTCCAGGAGCTTGCTTCTCATTGAATCAAAATGTACAGTTTGGGCATAGTCTTGTACTATAAGCCTTGATCATTGTAAAAGAGGCATCTCTGTTTAGCTAGGATTTTTTTTTATTTAGTTGTCTAATACCAATGATTCTATTTGCAATTCTCCCAAACAACCAAACTGCATCCTCCCTCAATTAGAAACTGCAGCTGGTGCTTCTAAAGAAGCCTCTCAGGCTGATGCAGAGATACAAAATATCAAAAAATTGCAGTATCTTTCATGAATTTTCTTGGATACTTCCATTTCACATATCTACCATGCATAAACGTTAAATGAGGATTCCTGAGTCTGATGTTGTACTTGGGAAGCAAGGTTTTTTGTAGCCAGCATGAGCTATTCAGGACAGCCTGAATAAATGTAGAAATAGGTACAACACATGTTAGGTGCTGAACGCACTAAACACACAACACTCTATGAATTTGTTCAAACAATTAACTGCGTATGTTATCTGTAACAAATCTATGTTACCTGTGCAGTTTCAGTTGAATTTAGTTTAATTGTGCAAAAAACAATTCATTCGGCATATAGGTGTGTCTATTTTAATTTATTTATCAGGGGTTTGGGCATCAAGATTTCATGGTAGCTGAATATTGTGATTTAACTCATGTATTTTTAAGCAAAAATATTTTAAAAATCACATAGAAATCTTAAGATAAATGCTTTTTGAACCTCTATCAAAGTTTTTCATCATCATCAAATGTTTCTTTTTATACATTACAAATTAAATAAATTTGACTCAACGTTTTCTTCTTAGGTTACAAAATAAATATTTAATTTAACAACCATTTGTTCGTCCTATCGACACACAGCGTGGCCTCTCGCCTACCCAAAGTCGCCCAACTACAAATTACGTTACAATTTAGGTGGGAAAATTTCTTGATATGCCCTCTGATGAACTAATAGATTAACATATATTTTGAACCAACCGACTAACATAATTCGTATTATTTTAAAATACATTTAGTATAAGACTACCTCACAGGTGACACATTTTTGTCATTGAAGTACGGTCTCCTTTGCTCTAAAACAGATTTCAATTAAGATTTTTCAAGACATTGTATAACTAGCTTATTTAAGACCTTTCCAGACCAACCCTCCTAGCTTGCAAGCACAACAGGACACATATGTCAAATCTTGACTTAAGATGAAGCTTATGTTAATTTCAGCAATGGCCAGTATAAGGCATTGCAGATTTCAGTTTTGTGCATTGGCTGTAAGCCTTTAGGACCTTGACCCATTTTAATTGATTCATATGAAGAGTAGAGAATTAGGAAAAACAATAATAATTACTCTACAAGTTATTTCCGTACAGATTTGAGGAAACAAAACTTATGGCAATTGGAGGTAATATCTGTAAAAATAGATTGCGGGAAAACTCTTTGATAGAAAGGACATAGATTGCGGGAAAACACTTTGACGGAAAGGACATCTGCAAATAATGTGTTTCTCTTTGGTCTTTAAGTTGGAAATGACCTCAACCTCAGAAACACTGCAAACTTGACACAGAAGAGCTTTCCAATGTTCTTTTGTAAAAAATCTCTTAATGTAAAGTGACACATTTTGAGAAAAAATGCTTTACCTCAAGACATGTTTGGCAATGTTAAAGACAAAAGCTGGGTGTCTATTTTTAATGGTAGTAGTAATCCCTCTATCTAGAAACAATAAGAATACAACATTGCATTCTGTGCGGAGGAAGGTGGAAGTAAACAGAAGGAGGAAACAAACTGTGGGTGCCCTCCCAAATAGCCAAACTGCATCCTCCCTCAATTAGAAACTGCAGCTGGTGCTTCTAAAGAAGCATCTCAGGCTGATGCAGAGATACAAAATATCAAAAAATTGCAGTATATTTCATGAATTTTCTTGGATACTTCCATTTCACATATCTACCATGCATAAACATTAAATGAGGATTCCTGAGTCTGATGTTGTACTTGGGAAGCAAGGTTTTTTGTAGCCAGCATGAGCTATTCAGGACAGCCTGAATAAATGCAGAAACACGTACAACACATGTTAGGTGCTGAACACGCTAAACACACAACACTCTATGAATCTGTCCGAACAGTTAATTGCCTATTTTATCTGTAACAAATCTATGTTACCTGTGCAGTTTCAATTGAATTTAGTTTAATTGTGCAAAAAAAAATTCATTCGGCATATAGGTGTGTATATTTTAATTTATTTATCAGGGTTTTGGGCATCAAGATTTCATGGTAGCTGAATATTTTGATTTAACTCATGTATTTTTAAGCAAAAATATTTTAAAAATCACATAGAAATCTTAAGATAAATGGGGTTTGAACCTCTATCAAAGTTTTTCATCATCATCAAATGTTTCTTTTCATATATTACAAATTAAATAAATTTGACTCAGCATTTTCTTCTTAGGTTACAAAATAAATATTTAATTTAACAACCATTTGTTCGTCCTATCGACACACAGCGTGGCCTCTCGCCTGCCCAAAGTCGCCCAACTACAAATTACGTTACAATTTAGGTGGGAAAATTTATCGATATGCCCTCTAATGAACCAATAGATTAACATATATTTTGAACCAACCGACTAACATAATTTGTATTATTTTAAAATACATTTGGTATAAGACTATCTCACAGGTGACACATTTTTGTCATTGAAGTACGGTCTCTTTTGCTCTAAAACAGAGTTCAATTAAGATTTTTCAAGACATTGTATAACTAGATTATTTAAGACCTTTCTGCACCAACCTTCCTAGCTTGCAAGCACAGCAGGACACATATGTCAAATCTTGACTTAAGATGAAGCCTATGTTAATTTCAACAATGGCCAGTATAAGGCATTGCAGATTTCAGTTTTGTGCATTGGCTGTAAGCCTTCAGGACCTTGACCCATTTTAATTGATTCATATGAAGAGTAGAGAATGAGGAAAAACAATAATAATTACTCTACAAGTTATTTCTGTACAGATTTGAGGAAACAAAACTTATGGCAATTGGAGGTAATACCTGTAAAAATAGATTGCGGGCAAACTCTTTGACAGAAAGGACATCTGCAAATTATGTGTTTCTCTTTGGTCTTTAAGTTGGAAACAACCTCAACCTCAGAAACACTGCAAATCCTCTGGGAAGGTTCATGTAATGATAATTATGTCTGAGATGAAAATGATGGACTACGTTTATCTGGCTTTGGTTCAATGCAGATAAGAGAATGTTAGATTTATGCCTCTCTGTTCTCTTCAACCTACAGGTGTAACCTACTATCAAACCTTCATCTAGGTATTTCTTCAATCTATATGGGCCAAAGCTATGTAAATAAACTTTGATTTATCCTATTTTGAATAAGCCTGAATATGCAGATATTGAATGATGCAGAACTGGATGAAGTCACTGGGATTTGTTCTTTGCTCTGGGCCTCATTTTGCAGCTTTGCATTTTTGCAATCATGCTCACAATACGTGCTACAAAAGCATTTTATTTAATAATTATTTTTTCGCAACCTTCTAATAACTTGAATGTCAAACCACAAGAAGAATAAGGTATAGGGTATTTTCAATTAATATTTTCAGTATTTTATGTTAAATATCTCAAAGCCACCTACCTTTATTTTCTCATAGATGTAATTTGTGTCCATCCTCTAAGCTCTGCGCTTCATGGAAACCTAATCCTTTCATTTCAATTTTGGTTATGTTAATATATTTAACGCTGATGATTTAGTTTTATGAGAGTGGTTTTAAATATTTTTTTTTTTAGTTGGGCTTAATTTATTATTGTAATTTCATTGTTCCAATTTGTATTTTCACTCCTTTCAGATTATTACATTTATTCATTGATTTAGTTTATCTCTGTGAAAATTTGTGATTTTACTTAAATTGGTTTCTTACTTTCACATTTATATGTCTGTGATCTTTCTTTCCTGATTAAAAATATAGTTGACTTGACCTATGCCTCTAAGAATCAGTTTTGGATGGGCCCTCCAACTATATCTTTTAATTTTACAAATATATTTTTCATTTAGAAATATATTTTTTATTTGTCTTATAAGCTATGGTACATTTAAATCTTTAGATTATTGGATTTCTCTAAATAAATTTCAATTATATTTTTATGTTTTAGAAATGTGTTTTTCATATAGGAATGTGGTTTTTATTTATATCTTATAACTGATGTTACATCTTCTTTTTACATTAGTGTTGTGGTTAAATTCAATGTATTTTAAATTGTATATTCACACATTTAATTTATTTTAACTAAATTTTGTTATATTTCAATTCTTATTAATGGTATTTAATTTAATTTGTTTTTGAATGATTTCTTTATTGATGTTGTTTAGTTACATTTAATTTTTCAAATTATTTTCAAATTAAATATTTAATATGTTATTTAAGTTCTGCACTATATTTATTAATGGTACAACGAAGTATGATATATTTTTTTAATTAAAATAATATAATGTACAAAGGAAAATGTTTGAATTTATATAATATAAAGTGATAATGCTCTTAAATTTAAATATTTATGATAAAATTAAATTGTAACGTAAATATTCTTTAAAATTGCTTTTGAATATATATTTTATTAATCACACTCCCACTCACACTCAGATATATTCTTTTCTTATGAGACTAAGAAGATCAACTTCTTATATTTCTTCACTTCTTATGTTAAATCTATTGTTTACTGCAACTTTGTGATTGATATCAAGCAGGGCACAAATCTTTGAATGGAATGTTCGTAGATTTATGAGTCCATTTTTTTGCATTTCAATAATGGGTTCGTGTATGGAACAAAAATAATGGGTTCCAGTATGTAACAAATAATGAAAGGATGTTCTTTTGTTGAACTGGCATCACTAACTAGAGAACTGGGTGAAGTCATTGGGATTTTTTCTTTGCTCTGGGCCTCATTTTGCAGCTTTGGCATTTTTGCAATCGTGCTTACATTGCCAATGAGAGATTTGACGCACCCTGATTGTATTACTATGTTTTCCATTCATTCCAAGGGCTGACAGTCAGAGAAAAGAACAACTTGCTTGAAAGCAGAAAGTGTTTTTCATATATTTAACATTATGTACATTATAGAAGTAAAAGATGAATCTTTTATCATATTGTTCAAGTTCCTTTGGAGACGATGCTTAATAGTAAGTGGGTATTATGGTATGCATTTTTATTTGCTAGGACACCCACATTAGCCTAGGATTTTATAACATAAAAAAACCTTTGATTCGCTGCAGAACCTTCCTCGTGAGGATTAGCTTGTGTGGATTATATTGGGGATTTTCCCCACTTAGACTATTAATTTGCATAGCACTGTGCAGCTTATGTTGGTTACTCACGCAGCAATGTTAAAATACAGGTACTTTGCCTTGGCCTACTTTGTTTTGTCATTTGGCGATTCAACTTTTTGCGTTGAAGGGCATTTCTGGATATTTGTTGTATTGCTTCATCTCTGGTAACAACCTTAATCTCCTTTCCGAGTTTTTGCTTCATTTCTATTCCATCCATGGACCATGCTAGAGAATCCTCTTCCATCAATTGTGCAGTAGCCACTAAGCAGCTACAGGGTCTTATAATTTTGATTCAAAATTATTTCCCGATTGAAATGATTTAGTTATAAATATGCTTTCTTGATAATTTAAACTTTTTCCCTTTGTGTTAGATTAATGCAGAGTGGTGCCATCATGATTGTCTTGTTTCTAGTGAACAGACTCTAGAAAATCTTAGATACAAACTTCAATAGCTTTGCTTATGTCTGTCAGAATTCTGGAATAGCCATATCCCTGTATTGATATTATATTCCACTTGCCATTTTTTTTTTCATCCACACACTAAGAAAGCGGAAAAAAAATACATGCATGTACATTTACATTTAGAATGCATGTGGAAATTGATTTAGGACTTAACGTGTGCTCTCTGCTCTATGTTGAAACAATTTCACTTCTCTTTCCTTGGTAGCTAGGATTTTCAATGCAAAAAGAAAGTAAACGTATGTTTATCATCTTAGATTGCATATTTAGGAATTGTATATGTACATCACGCGATCAACCTTAAAGGAAAACTTCTTAAGAAAGATCAACTGTAAAATACATTTCAATAAACATAACAACGCTTTGGAACCTAATGCACACCATTTATAAGTCTAGGCTAGAGACGTATTTTGGCGTCGTAAAGCCTGGTAACTATCACTTTCATCGTAGGTTGGGTGATTCCTCCTCTTTGAAACGACAAGTGCCAGTACGGACTTGTGCTCCCACGTACCGTCGAGTATATATTGGGAGACCAAAGTAGACTGTATCCTTTATCCTTAGGAAGCCGTGTTTGCCGCCCTATCAATCGCAATGCACTGAACACAACATTCGAGAAGATTGACTGCCGTACCTTAAAAAGTATTCTGTAGTTTTGCGATTGGTTTGGTAATCCCCCTGTCTAGATATCTAGAGTAGTCACTTTAGTTCTTTTCGGACTCCTTAAAAGAAAAGGACCATCTGAGCACTTGTCACTTCAGGCTCATTAAAAAATCGAAGGCGACTAGAGTCATCTTTAGCTTTTTCTCGACTCTTAAAAGTTGAAAAACCAAATTGTGTCAAAGCATCATAAAATTTATTTAAATCGGAATAATGTCATTGTTCCCTCGTTGCTCTTAGGGTGAGAAAATGGAGCCCACCAGTCAAGGATTTCCCCTTGGGGGAATCCTACTCCCTTTTCCTCTAGGGGAGATGTTGTTGCACCTCATATGGCTACATTGTCCCTTCCAGGGCTTGCAATTGGCCTGCCAGTATGGCTTTTCTCAACCTGTGCCATTCAAAACACCGTGACTCTTGAACAAACAACTCAGCAACCAAATGATACTAGAGTTACCCAAATCGGAGGCGACTAGAGTCATCTTTAGCTTTTTCTCAACCCTTAAAAATTGAAAAAGCAAGTTTTGTCAAAGCGTCATAAATTTTATTCAAATCGGAATAACATCACTGTTCCCTCATTGGTTTCAGGTTGAGAAAATGGAGTCCACCAATCAAGGATTTCCCCTTGGGGGAAACCTACTCCCTTTTCCTCTAGGGGAGATGTTGGTGTACCTCATATGGCTACATTGCCCCTTCTAGGGCTTCTAATTCGCCCGCCAGTATGGCTTTTCTCGACCTCTACCGTTCAAAACACCATGATTCTTGGGCCATCAAATCAACAACCAAATGATACTAGAGTTACCCCCAAACCTTCTGCTTCGTTTGTTCCTCCCTCTCCTTCTTCCTCTTCGCTTGGTGGAACTATGCTTCAAAAAAAATGATCGTATAGAAGTTGTTCTAATAAATGTCTTTCTTCATTATGTTTACAAGCTTGGATGCCCACTCATTTAGAAAATAAATTTAACATGCTTCTTTCCCTTTGCCCTTTAATTCATATTTTTTTCAAGTAATGTTGTAGGAATGTAATGAATTTTAAACATCTTACGAGGAGAAAACAACATTTTTGCGTTTTGTTTTGCACCAGAAAATGACAACAAAACTTACTGAAAATGCAATTCCCTCAATGTTATCCGGATCAACTCATATTCAACCATACCTGCAAATTGTTGAACTTGAACCAATACAATCAATGCAAAAATCAACTCTGCGATATCGTACTGCAATTTCAGATGGAACACATAAGAAACACATCATGCTTCCAAAATATTTCAATGATCTCGTAGCAACAAGCTTGCTACAAAAGGGTTCTGTTATAAATGTTAAAAGTTGGTCTACCTCAGCTATCGATCCATCAACGTAAGTTTGTTATGAATTTCCTATTTCAAAATTTTGCATTT
Organism: Pinus taeda; assembly: GCA_000404065.3. NCBI lineage: Eukaryota > Viridiplantae > Streptophyta > Pinopsida > Pinales > Pinaceae > Pinus > Pinus taeda. Next base: position 11,739 of record APFE031458315.1, on the reverse strand, counting down.
TTTATTTATACCACAACTGCTCCTAACAGTTATTCCTATGACTCTCAATTGTCATGTAGGTCTATAAAGCTAATAGACTTTGGAATATCTACTTCATTTTCACCCTTAATTAGCAATCCAAAAACTATGAGTATCCCCATCACATCTAATGAAAACACTCCATCCTCATCAGACCCGCAACCTTTATCAAAAAGACACTGCCCTCTTCCAACTACTCCAACTCCGTCCGTTCTGCCAGTTCAAATTCCCATCAAATCATTAAACCCTTACCACTCAAATTGATGCATAAAAGGATACGTCCAAAGGAAAACAACTCTTCGGCAATTTCATAATCAATATGGACCCGAGAGAGTGTTTGGTTTTGACCTGTTCGATACAGAGTGTGGAGAAATACATATTACATGTTTCAACAACGTTGCAGATTATTTTTTCGACAAAATCTAAAATGAAAATGTTTACATTATCTCTAAAGGGAATGTAAAAATGGCTAATAAGCAATACAACCACTTGAAAAATGACTAGGAAATTTTGTTGAATGCAACATCTACCATAGAACATGTTGCCAACGAGAAAAAACATAATCCAACAGTGCGATTCAATATAAAATCAATTAATGATATCAGAACAACAAACGTCAACTCCATTGTTGATATTCTCGGTGTTGTCACAGACATTTCCAGTGTATGCACCATACGTAGAAAAGATGGCTCTGAAGTCAATAAACAAAAAGTACAACTTCGTGACATGTCAGGGTATAGCATAGATGCAATCTTTTGGGGAGATAATTTTAATGTCGTGTCATAGGAAATCTCCTCCCTATGTGCTACAGAAAATAACCCCATCATTACAATCAAATCTGCGCGCGTTGGAGAATTTAATGGAAAAAATATCGACACTACAACGAGATCCATTATTCTTGTAGATCCTGACATTGAAGAGGACCATGCACTAAAGTCGTGTTTTAAAAAAGAAGGTTCGACTGCAGCATCTAAATCTTTGACAAAAAGATCTCCTTTCAGCCACCAACAAAAAAAATAACAATTTCTGACATTTACAATATGGATTCCTTAGAGAAACCAACATTTTTCCAATTAAAGGGCACAATAACAAAAATTGGGATGGACAGTTTTTACTACATTTCTTGCCCGTCGATCGTTGACGGGAAAAAATGCATGAAAAAACTTATTCCACAAAATACAGGGATGTGGTTCTGTCCAAAATGCAACGCTGAAGTACGTGACTGTGATTATAGATACTTATTGAAAATTGACATACAAGATCACACTGGTGAATTGGCTTCAACTGTTGCTTTCGAAGACGCAGGATCTACAATTCTTGGAAATAATGCCAAAGACTTCTATTTATTATCTTCAGATCCAGAACTGATCAAGGAAATTGTCTCTAGAGCTCTATGGATAGATCATATCTTCACACTGTCGGTGAAGACATAAACTTTTAAAGAAGTTCCATGCTTGAAATGAGTTATCATAAAAGAAGAAAAGCTTCATTTCACGACAGAATGCAACAACATCCTTCGAGAAATTCAAAACATCTCAACATTGTAGATAAATATTTCAAAATGTATTCCTTGCTTTTCGGCAATTCCTATTGTCCAATTTTATAAATACAACTTTACAAGATATACTGTTGCATGTCTTCTTATGAAATTTTCTTATATACCATTGAAATGATTATTTGTTCTCCATTGTACCTAGCATTATGTGAGTAAACAAATTCACATTTGTTTCCCTTTCAACAGCTTTACACATGAAACTACCTACATTTATACAGAAAAAATACTAATATGTTGTTTCAAAAACATTACTCAAATAAAAAATTTCACATGGAACTATTTAGAGCTTGGATTTTTTTCCCTTCTTTTGCTTTCTATTGCGTTTTTTACCCTTCTTTCACTTTCCTACAATAGCATGGTTGTTGTCTCCAAATAACATTCTTCTTTTCCCCTCTCTTACTTATAGGTACCATAAATTTTCCGAATGGCTTCTTCTTCTAATAATGAACATGCTCGAAGATACTATGCAACAAATAAAGAACGAATAAATATACGGCGTCGTGAGCTTTACCAAGCAAGAAAAGACATCAGGGAATGTCAAAAAAACAAAAAATAGAAGGAAAACCAACCTTCCTCGTCTGAAATGGCGCACCCTAAAAACAATCCTCCCTTGCAATTATCGGACTCTTTATCTTCTCAGCAAACCTCTCAAACAAATACATCCATTACTCATTGCCCTAACCCCTACTTTGCACATGCTTTCAACAACATTTATACTAATCAAGCACGTCGAGATTTTTGTGCAAAGATTGATAAACTTCCACCTAAATGCCCATGCTCCATTTGTCTTGAATCATATCCGGGAATACATATCCACAATTCCAACCACATGTGTTGCTGCTCAAGATGCATCTCTGAAACAAAGGTTCATCGCTTCTCATTATCAAACAACATGGACCCTGGTCCTCAACCAACGACCCTTGCATCTCTTTCATAGATAGAAGAAATGCTCATTGCTAGGGTTAACCCTATACTTCAAGTAACACATGCATGTGGTGGGAAGTATAGATACAATGGCCACACAATTTGTTTTCCTCAAGACATTACAAAAACCGCAAACATGTTGCCACGACATGTTGAACACTTGGACATCCTAATTGTCACGCGTCATAGTAATGACCATAAGGCTTATGATTTCATTGTCAGTAGGCATCGCGTTCTCGCTGCATTGGAATACAAATTGGCAAATGACCCATACTATAAGAATGTTCGTATTGATACCAATGCACTAGCATCCTTACCAGCAATCCCCACCGATGTCTCCTCCTCCCTTCACCATTCCAATATTACAGAAACCATTGTTCGCCTTCCACTTGAACCCCCCCATTAGCTCACCGAATATTTCACAGACCCATCCATAGACCAAACATCATCATTTGTCCCCATCATACCTAATACAAATACAGAAATCCAAGAAATCCGCCATTATTTGCATGCTTACAACCACCAATCTGATACTACAATTGAGTGGCCAACAATTGGTTTATCGCCAATCAATGAATACAACACAAAAGGTCTACTCTCTATGGCTTTCCCTGCCCTTTTCCTGATAGGAGCTGCAATGCCGAATTAGCCAAGAATGAAAGCAGTGCAGTTACATGAATATGCACTTCATCTCATACGTTACTATGATAACAAATTTGGAAAGCACCCACGCTTTCATTATTACATATATAATCTCATGATGCGGCATCACAATCAAGCAACAACATCGTTTTTTGTGAAAAATAACATCACAAATAACTTTCCAATATCTATTCAGGATCTAAACATCAACTTAGAACAATTTCCAGATGAGCAGTTGGTAGAGCAAGTCATGCGATTCGGTAGCTCTTTACGTGGAACAAGGTCATTTTGGCACAAAGCTAAAAATGAACTAATGGACATGATATCTCAACTTGGTTGCTCGACGTTCTTCTTCACATTGAGTGCAGCTGATACAAAATGGCCTTATCTTCATGCAATCATGTCCAGATGTCTTCCTTCTGATATTGCAAAACAACAAAAGTGGAGAAATGATAACATTATCTCTAACCCACATTTAACATCACTGTATATGCACCATAGATTCACAGCATTTCGTGAGATTATCTTAGAGAAACACTTGAATACAAAAGATTAATGGTACAGGTATGCATTCTACCGCATTTTTTTTTCTCCAAGAACTCTAAACAACATTCCTCACCTATTGCAAAATTAACTTACAAAAACGCATACTTGATAGGTATGAATGGCAACATAGGGGATCTGTCCACATCCATGGTTTCCTTTTGATAGAGCACCTGATATGGAAAACCTCAACTGGGAAGACACAAAAGCAGTAGATATTACAAGGCAGTTCTTCAACAAATATATTTCCGCTTGGAACCCTCGTGCTCCTTCGACTTCAAACCAACCAAATGCTTGGACAGATCCCAAAGACCTTTGTCTATTGTCCACACAGCAAATATTCAGAACCAATCCTTCCAGTGACTATGAACAACTCGTTAATTGTGTTGAACGTCACACAAAATGCTCAGAAAGCACGTGCCTAAGAAAAAAAGGATCCTCACTCCAATGTCATTATAAAGCACCATGGGAATTACATCCAAAATCGGCCTTATTCATTGATTCCAATGGCCGAAAAACATATACCCTTGCTTGCAACGACGATCGACTCAATAGCCATAACCCTACCATCCTATCTATTTTGCGTGCAAATGTTGACTGCCAACCATTACTCTCCATACACGATGTACAAAAATATATCGCCAAATATGCATCCAAAGCAGAAAAAAATCTGAAAGCTTCCACCACATGCTACGTAGAATTGTCCTGGCTTCACCCACTGCTGACCCAGCAACATCCGCATTTCGAAAATTTCTTGCAGAAACCCTTGTTGATCGTGACATTGGAGCACAGGAAACTTGCCATATGCTGCAAAAATTACCATTAACATTATGTAGCCAACCATTCGTTTCTTTAAATGTAAGCCAGAAAATTCTTCTACGCCTTCCGCAAACAAACACCGCCTCCACTACATCCCCACACATCATAGATACATATATCTAGCGCCCTTCTACCCTAGAGGCCACATCACTAATAGAATTGGCAAGGTCCTGGTCATATGATCCTCGTCGCAAAACAAACAAATGGAAACAAAGGTCTACAAAAGCAATTGTTCGGGTCATACCACGTTACTCCTCCATACCATCCATAATAGAACCTTGCTATGTTGACTTTTGTAGGGTTGAACTTATGCTATACAAACCTTTTCGCCATATCCTACAAGATATAGGATATTCTGCTGCAGAATTCACCGCAAATTGGGAAACATTTCGTCCATTCTACAATCCTTGGCATCAACACCGCACACTATCTGATATTGAATTTGTCACAAATGATACCTCAGCTATAAATGAAACCAATGCAGAAGACACCATGGAAATAAATGAATGGGAATTACTTTCCCAATTACACCCAACAAATGAGCTTCTCATAAATGACCTTGACATGCTTGGTCTTTGTGGCTTTGATGACACCCATAACTGGAATCATGCCACTATCCCATTGGATCTACAAAATAATGCAATACAATTCATTGAGAATAGCCGCTCCATCCACCGCATTCTTCAAACACATCAACATATCCTGGCGACCCTTACTACATTATCTCCAATTCAAAGAAAAGCTCTAAATATTATTTCTAATCATTTTGCTAGGAAGGATTATTTACCCGCTCTTGGAATGATAATACAAGGCACTACTGGTACGGGAAAATCCCTCCTCATTAATTGCATCAAAGATATGCTCATAGGCCTAGCAAGCCTGAAACCTTCACCGATCATGCTCCTCACCCCTACAGGGGTTGCTGCCTTCAACATACAAGCATTGACAATCCATTCTGCTTTGCACCGTCCTCTAAAGGATCTTATGCCCTTAGAAGGTAATGCTCTTGCAAAATTCCAAGAAGAACTCAGGCATATAAGATACATACTAATCGATGAAATGAGCTTCATTGGGCCAAAGCTTCTCAGCCATATTGATGAACGTCTTCGGGAAGCATTTCCCCACCAAAGAAACACTCCTTTCGGTGGCTGTTCCATAATATTGGTTGGTGATCTCAATCAGCTGCCACTCGTCAAAGACATACCTCTATATGCAGGGACGAGCCACGGAAGTGCACTGTGGAACACCTTCAACACAGGCATCACATTAGACACGATATTTCATCAACAAAGAGATGACATCGCACTGGTTACTTTCAGGAACATTCTCCAGAACATTAGAGATGCAAATCCAACAATCGACGACTACAATGTACTCATGTCGCACACAGATTCCTTTTTATCAGAAGAAGAAATATGTTCATTCCAGGATTCGATGCATCTGTTTCCAACAAATGCTCAAACAATGGTCCATAATAAGCAAATGATGAAATCTCTAAACACTCCAATTGCAAGATCCATTGCTGAAAATGACAACATATATTCCAGTATTTCCTCTGAAGACGAGCAACTTGAGCGAATTGTATTGCTATGCGATGGTGAAAAAGTTATGTTGACTTCCAACCTTTAGGTTTCAGCCGGACTTGTTAATGGTTCCCTCGGAAAAATTGTAACCATCTTTTACAAAGAATCAACTGCACCACCACAAATTCCAGCGTTTGTTGTCGTAGATTTTCGCAAATACATTGGGCCTCCATGGGATGAAAGAAACCCCACTCACTTGCCTATTCGAGCAGTAAAAAGAAATGGACGTGCACAAATTCCATTGAAGATGGCTTGGGCTTTAACCATACATAAATCTCAAGGTATCACACTTCCAAAAGCAACAATTGACATTGGAAAAATAGAACGTCAAGGTCTCACATTCACAGCTCTTTCAAGAGTGCCTTCTCTACAAGATCTCCGGATTAACCCCGCATTCAGTTTCGATCATTACAATAAAATGAAGGAAAACAAAAACATTGCTCACAGAAAAAACGCAGAAGACTTTCTTCGTTCAATGCCGCCTCCAGATAATCTTCTCCAACCCATACTTTGACATCAACAAAAGGTTTCCTCCATTTAGTTACCTCATTCTATTTCATAGCGTGCTTTTCATACCTTTCAACAAAAACCAACTTTAATCAATATTAGTAAATGAGCAAATATTAGAATGTCTTTATATTATCTATACATCTCATTCTAACCTTTTCTTTCTTTTGCAACAGGCCACATGGACTCAGAAATAACCTACCTGCACAACGACAAATAGCCTCGCAAGCAAAAAAAAATGCATCTCCAGCTACTCATTAACCTCCAAATGGTGTTCAACCTGCCGTTATTCACCACACATCTTCCACTAACAATATATGAATCCCCATAGCAAAGGTAACTTCATTTTCCATTAGTTCCAGCTTCATTTTAACACAACTCGCCTGCAAAGTATTACTGATAAATTTCTGCAGCTGGTTTACATATTCATAATTCTAACAAAACATACATTTTGCAGGTCCATTACTGCTTCTTCACATCTTCGCTGCCTCCACCATGTTTTCATACAACTTCAAATATGGAATGACAAGCACAATGTTCTTTACGCTATTATATTCCTTCTCGAACCTCTTTTGTTACAATTCACTATTTGTATTTTCCATTTCAAACTTAAAAAATGATGTTTCAAGATCAAATATTGTTTCATGGTTTGTGTCCTCACAACTATTTGTGTTTTTTGTTTCAAACTTGAAAAAAGGATGTTACAATACACTATTTGTATTTTCCATTTCACACTTAAAAAAGGATGTTTCAACATCAAATACCATTTTGATATTTTATGTCCTCGCACTTATTTGTGTTTTCCATTTGAAACTTAAAAAGTGATGTTTCAAGATCAATACTGTTTTGATAGTTTATATCCTCACACCCAGTTCATTGTCAATGGGTTTTAACATATTCTATTGACAAAATCAATTGACTTTAATTAATATAATACATGTTTTCAATATATCTTCATACTAATTTAATTTCCCATTTGAATAATGATTTCTTAAGTGGCCCTTTCCAAATCAATATGGTTGCCCGGTTGTTGTTCGCATTGATTCGTTCATTTATCTTCACCTTTAACTCCACAATTTTTACCAACTACAAACAAAGGTCTCTAAACAGGTTCAATGCATATTTGCAGCTACTTGCATTCCTTTTCAATAGTTTTTGGCATGGCTTTTTGGCATGGCTTCCTCAAATTAAAACTAGACATCATCGACCCTTGCTTTCAAAAAAACCCGCATAGGTCTATTCACATTTCAATATTTTTCCACACACTATGCCTTACGGCGTTTCTTTGCATCGTTGGCTACAAATGCTAGTAATAATATCCACTAAAACAAATAAGTAAAATAACTTAATATGTGTATAAACGAAAAGATAAACCATCTATGCCAAATAAGTGTACAGAAACGGATGACTTCTACCATCTCTTCGTCATGCACTTATTCGAACATCCTTGGCCACCAGATGGCATAACGTTATTCATTGTTCAATGGATATTTGATGCTTTTTCAATTGGATTATTTAAGGTTAATTAAAATTTCGTTATAATTTTCAATTTTTAATTAAAATTAAAATTACACAATTTATAAATAGGAAATGATTTAACTATTGTTATTATAATATTCTGTTTTGTGGAGAGGAATTGAAAGTGATAGTTCATCGTTAAAAAAAGAAAATAGATCTTTTATAAAATTTACTCTACTTTAGCTCATAAGTCAATTATTGGATTGTTAAGTTCTAACGGAAATTAATGATTTTCAAAGTTGGGTGTAACCTTCACACGGAAATTAATGGAGATTGCGAAAGGCATTATTTTGTAGTTGTAGGCTTCAATCCGATCTCCAATGAGATCTTTAATATTGAATTCCACATTACCAAGCATCCGTTGCATGTGGTTGGTGTGGTGCTTCACATCGCACGATTTGACGCGGCACACATTATATAATCAACATCACCCCTGCAGGCTGCCATCACCAGTGCCTCTGTGCCTGACAGAGTTGTGTGACTGCGTTAAATTATTTCTTTGAACGCCATCGCCGTGTCTGCGTTTCAGACATTCTTGCAATTATTTCCCTCATTACAAGACTGCTCCAACATTCTGTGCCTCAGCGCAATTTTCATCAACTTTCCCACATTCCCACATTAATCAAGAGTAATTTCCCTCCCTATGGAAGATATTTCGTGGGAGGCAATCCCACAGGGAGATTCTCCGATGGAAAAATTCTTCCAGACTATTTGGGTAAGCAAAATGTTACTAATTAATTGGGCAGACGGCTAATTATTTTTTATTGTTACAGATATCTAAATTTTACGTTGTTTTGGTGTTCAAATGAATATATAGTTGCAGGGCTTGGCATCAAAGAACTGCTGCCAGCATATCTTGATCCGAACCTTCAAGAACAAGACTGGATCACAGGCGTCAGTTTCTCCTCATCGGGGACCGGATTAGACAATCTCACCGCCGCCACTTTAGTAAATATCCACTCACTCACAATAAAACCTTCATCATCAAATTAAATGAAATGAAATTGTTTGCACTAATATTTGGGTGTCCATGTTTTGTATATTTGTAAAAGATTTCTTAATGTAAGTTTACGTGAGTAAAGTTAATTATTTATATATATGTTTTCTAGATATGTCACATAAAAATATTAATTGGGGATGTGTTTCGAACTATTATACAAACAATTTAAATGAACTAATTTTCTAAACATTCAAACCAAATTTTCTAAATCAATTATTAAATCCAGTAGATTATATGAGAAAAATTGTCATTCAAATATTCTGTATTCTATCATATTACTAGATTTGCTATTATTTTAGTGAACGAGATAGTAGATGTCGAAACTGGCCAATTATTACTGGACGATCTGAATTTGGCAGTCGGTGATTCCAATGTGGAAAGAAATCGAATATTTCAAGGGATATCGAACTCGGGTGGCCACGCTGGTTGGAGGTATAGAGAAGGCTTCCATGCTGTTGAATACCGCAGTGGCGTTTATCAGCATTGGCACAAACGACTTCATTGCAAATTATTTTCTGGAACCAATTCGCCCATCGCGCTTTACAGTTTGCCAATACGTAGATTTTCTATTGCGCACATTATCTGGATATATTGAGGTTTGAATATTCTCACTCAACTTTATTTAACCTAAGAATTTGTCAACAAATATTTAATATCTTCGTATCTCAATTATTGTTGCAGGAGCTGTACAGTTTGGATGTGCGTAGGATTGGGGTAATAAACCTACCTCCTTTAGGCTGTCTACCCTTTGAAAAATTTCTGCATATAAAAGTAGGAGGAGAGTGCGCAGAGAAAGTGAACGAGTCCGCAGCTGAATTTAATGAAAAACTCATATCGACCATTGATGCACTGAAAGCTAAGCTTGCTGGGCTCAAAATTGTTTCTCTCAAATATTTCGACATTGTCTTAGACGCCATAAAAGATCCAGCTAAATATGGTAGCTAAATATGGTAGGTATAGTGAAGCTATATTCTTTCCTTATGTTGCAATTTTCTTATGTAATTAATAAATACTATAGATACTAATATAGATTAAGGGAAAATAATTGAATTTTTAAATACTTATATAAATAATTAAAATATTTGTTATGTGTATTAATTATTTTTCAATATTTTTATCAAATTTATTAGAAGGGTGATAGTGGTTAACTTACAATGAGACCAAATTCGTTTATAAAACTTATAATTTTCTTAATATCTTTCTGGGCGAGATTACAGCTATTACTATATACCTTTAAAATTATATTAATTAATAAAATAGATTGATGACTCAAAATTTAAAAATAGCCCAAACGAACACAATACACCATATTTATATAATGTTCACTATTTCAAATTCACATTTAATTTCACTGTGTTAATTTGCAGGGTTTGAAGTGACGGGAAAAGCTTGCTGTGGCACTGGTACCATCGAATTTGGGTATCTGTGTAACGAGGCGACACCGTTGTTAAAACTATAATTTCACCAACCCCGCGCGGTCAGCAGTCAACGGAGAAAACCACACGGTAAATCAAAATCCGTCCGGTATCATATCGCACCACCTTTTGCAGAAGGCTGTTTCCGTACGAGGGCGTTCCGATACTGACAACCTAACACCGCTGATGCTGGCCTGACATCAGCTAGAGGCACTTTTCGGAAGGTATCTTTCACCCAGCTAACCCCTTCCGATATTGATTACCTCCGTCGATCTACCTCCAGTTTTCACCTCCAGTTTTCACCGCCGTCGATTTAACCAAGCTGCACGATGGCTTAAAGAGCAGCAAGGAAGGTCCTCCGATACATAATCTCCGTCGTGGGATTAAAGGCAGGTTTGTCCATCGTCCGATCAAGGAAAGTACTTACGGGCCTGTAAAATTTAAATATAGTGTGAACCATACGTATCGCCCATCCCTTTGTTAAATATCTGACATTTACTTTGGTAGGGTCTTTAATATTTTTCACGGCGAATTTAATAGATAGTATGGGTAAGTTTTTTTTTAATATTTTTTAAAAAAAAATCGTTGACCTTTCGTAATGTAAAGAAAACAAAAACGCGGGCATAGTAAGTGAATATGCAATTTGTAATGTATTTTGGCATATGAAGAAAAACAGGGAGTCCGCAGCGCCAATGAAATTTTTGTGAATCTCACACAGTGAGACAAAAAAACTTGAATTCGTAGCAGCGAATGAAAAATATACAGAGGGTGAATTTTGTATTGCAGGGAATGTACAGAAGTGCATAGATATTTTGGGTTTGTAATGTAAAAGTGATTTTCAGCCAGCAGAGTAATTTTGATGGCAATGTAAGAAGTAAAAAAAAATGCACAGCAGTGCAGGAGGAGGAGAAGTAAATGAAAACCAGTAGCTTGTTTTGTTCCAAATCCATGAGTTGTTTCACACAGGTGAAAAGGTAAATCTGTAACTCTTTGTAATTTTGTTTTCACACAGCAGTGAATGTAAATGAAATATTTACACACAGTTGTGTAAAATTTCATAAGAGGCAGAGTAAATGTTTTGGTGAATCCCTCTGAGTGAAAGAGGATGAGTATGTAAATGTTTTTGTTTAATGAATGGAAATTTTATGGTGGTGAAATACTCTGTCCTGTGTAATTGTTTTTAAAAGGACTTCTCTGTATAAAAGATCTTGGAGC
>APFE031458310.1:28141-74099 GCA_000404065.3 Pinus taeda | reverse complement strand
ATATATAAGCTAGTTATAAGGGTACTAATAATAAAAAATAATAAAAAAGCCAAGGGGATAGAATAAAATATTTTAACTAATCAAATAAAATAATTGTAAATATTAACTTATTATTATAATCATCTAACAGAACAAATAAAAAGATGAGACAAGAAACGAGGGGAGGGGAGAGGGGGCGAGGGACGGAAAGGAAGAAAGTGACTAGGAAGAGAGAGATGGGACCCAACACCTACTGATTTTCTAGCCATCATCTCTATTGAGATTGCTCAGCCTCTTTTCAATCTCAAGAGCTTCCCTAAATTTCCGATGATGGAATTGTGAAACTCTAGCAATGACACTAGCCTCCTCAATACAAACATGATGATTGATTTTTTTCGCATGCTCAGCTAAAGCAGAAGACTTTGATCTCCTATGCTTAAGGTCAGCTGCGTGCTCACTAATCCTTTGATTGATGGAGCGACCCATCTCACCAATATAGGGGGTCCCACAAAAACAAGGGATAATATATACCCCTTTCATATCTTTAGGGTTGATAGGATCCTTTGCTGATCTAAGGAACATACAAATGGTATTAAGGGGCCTAAAGGTTACAGGGACACTATGCATCTTAAGAATATATTTAAGATAAAAATATATTAACTAAAAAAATATTTTAATGCAATATTTTAATGTCCATACTAAATAAGATAGTTTTCTATTAATGTCCTAAAGAGAAAAATAAAGTAATTTAAATTAAAAAAATTATTGTATTTTCATTTTCCATTATGGTAGAGATATATAATTTATTATATTCTTAATGTGGAGTTGATATATAATATTTAAATAAGATTTTATTTTTATTTATTTTTTAAATGTGGCTATAAATCAAATAGTTTTTAACCATGTACATGGTAAAAGATATTGATAATTATAGATATTAATATATATATATATTACTCAACAATATTTGTCATAATTTAGAACTTGTTAATGGAATAAGTTCTAAATTATGACAAAGAATTGTAATTCCTTTAATCCTTAATATGGAGTTGACATGTATCATTTAAAAAAATACTAATAACTAAATAAATATTTGTTTTTAATAAATAAAATAAATATTTCAATGTCAACTATGTATATATTATGGTCGTTAAAAATATTCAATGGGCATGGTTAGTGTGGTGAATATGAATCATAAATAAAATAAATATTTCAGTGTCAGCTATGTATATATTATTCAACTCTTGGTGAACCATATAGAAAAAAATAAAAACTATCTATAAAACAAGTGCTTTTTTTTAGTTAAAACAATTTATTAGTGTCTTGCTCAAAACCATTTAACTCTAGATCTACCAAGAATCTAGAGGAACCCAATCTCTTCATGTGCAAATTCTTTTTCAAGTTTTTGACTTAAAAAGAAATTTACATCTTAAAAATTTAATTTCTCAATACTTAGTATATCCAAAATTAAAATAGATAAATAAAAATATTTAATTGATTTTTATTAATAAAAATAATTAACATGATTAAATATTTTTGTAAATTTTCACTATTTATCCAAACAATGCTCACAATAAGAGGTGAAGAGTAAAATAAGGGATGCCTTAAAAAAGTTTAAAATATTGTCACAATATAAGCAATGGCTAGCGAAAGCTTCATGACTCAAGTGTTGAGAAAAAAACTCTCTGAGATATCTGCAAAAATGAATCAAAATGCTACCTTCATGAATAGATTCAGTTAGGTTATTAAAAATGTTCTGAAGTGACATTTTATTTCGACGTAAATTAGTTTCACTTATTATAATCAGTTTGTAACTAATTTCTAGAGGCAATGATTCAAATCACTCTGAACATTTTCAATATTAGTTTCATGTATTAAAATTATTTAGGAGTATTACATCCCCCCCTGAAAGAGAACATCATCCTCGGTGTTATTCTCTTTTTGGAACTTTAACATTTAGTCATGATATAACAATCTAAACCACACAAAAGGGGATACTACCCCTTTAAAATGAAGGATTTCATTCTAGGAAATATTAATAAGCTAAACTAATAATGATATAACATAAGAAAAATTAATAGTCATAAGCATTTATAGTGAAGAAATATGCTAGTTCTATTCCCCATCACTTGGCCATTATTCAAATTGATAAAATACAAAATAAAATCTCTATATCAACTTACCATTACTTTTGAAAGTCATGGTCACATTTATGTAAGTTTTCTTAGAATATTTTGGCATTCCGTCCACACTCCATTAAAAGCACCTTATAATATATGACTAACAAATAAAAAATAATCATATTAGTCACAATATTTTCAATCAAATGAAATACTTTTAACTATCAATCAATTATGCAATGTTAGCTGATATTTCAATAACAATACTTCTACAAGTACTTGGGGAGCACAAACACTCTAATCATCAAATTGATAAATCACTGCACCATGTGCACACTATCTTAGCTCCTACTAAAGACATCAACCAAGTACTTCTAAAAGTACTTAGAGAGTACCTAGCTCTTTAATCATTGAAATGATCAATAAATGCCCCAAGTGCATACTATCCTAGCCCCTGCTAAGACATTCAAAAGATAAGTAATACAATAAAAGAACTCCACTGCCAATAACCCCTTAACGAACACAAGGTTCATTTCCTGTCAAGAAGTATGTAGCATGTTTACACAATTATATATATAATTCATTATTAACACAACACATAACTAGTTAATTAATTTTTTCTGCTATAAGAACCACAGTAGCAAAATAATGCTTCTCCCAACCCATGGGAACTGATTTCCATAACTAGATTGAGTGATTTTCATATCTAGACAGTTCTTGGACAGAGACCATATTAGGTCCATTATTGAATTCCACTATCCAACCAACTAAATAATTCCAATGACCACACAAGGTCAAATACAAGATTCCTCTTGGAAATGTCCTACCTATTCCTCTGACAGGGTTCCATCTATGAGGAATTTTGGGCCTCCTCCAACAGGCTCCAAATCAACAGAGTTGTCCCAGGCTTTTTACCCTCTTCACCATCTTGGCCAACTATTTTCCCTTACTGAGATCATTTATCTCTAGGGAGAGGAAATCTGGGTAAGCAAGTACCATCAATCCCTCCATGTAGGCAACTGCCATCAACCCAAGGCCTCCTGGCCTTTCACAACTATCTAGCGTGTAAAATTCTCTTTTAGCACTCTTTCCGTTAGTGTTTTATATAATGAACCATATGCAAGTTATCATTAACAAAAGAAACATTTATTTACACCATGAATTTATACTTAACCCTCAACATGGGTTCATAATATCTAAATTGTCAGGAAACATAACTAACATACATGTGATATGCATTCTGATTTTTCCAAATAACAAAATCATACATATCATAACATTATCCTTTCTCATTTATGATTGTAATTCGCATTGCAATGTTTTACTTTCATAGTTTTTCTTGTTTCCATTAAGATACCCTTGCTTAATCTGATCAACAACGTTAGTCATAAATAAGTATTCACTTTCAAAATCATTTTAGTTTCAGGTGTACAACATTGTCAGGCATAAATGTATATGAAAAATTTATTAATGTGTAAATGTTAATAACAATTTTCGTAGCAATTCAAACATTTGCAATTTCCCATAGTATACTATTACCAACAGACAAACACATGAAGTAACTTCCATAATCACTTATTCACAGCTTTCAATAACGTTAAATAAAATCCAATTAATGCATATAAGTTTTATTAGTTAGTCATGCAACACTAACCAATCACTGCTGCCAACCATATTAATGCAACCATGATAAGACTTAATTAACAATTAGTTATTACAGTCAAGTCTCATTACTTGACTCATTGTTTATTTTCAATATCTAGAGGGGTTCTTCCAATGTCTTTTTAAAACACTCTATCGTAGCATACCAACAGACCAAAAAATGAAATAACTACCGTAATGAAGTATTCACAACTTGCAATAAGCTTAAATCAAATCCAATTCATACATATAAGTTTTATTAGTTAGTCATGCAACACTAATCAATCATTACTACCAATCATCTTAATGCAACCATGACAAGAGTTAATCAACAATTAGTTATTACAATCAAGTCTCACTACTTGAATCATTGTTTATTTTCAATATCTAAAGGGGTTCTACCAATATCCTTTTAAAACACCAAAAATTAACATAAACTAGTAATCAATCATATCATTGAACATCGATATACCCTAGAAACCCTGTAGAGTGAAAATAAAAAAATGTTTAATTTTATTATTAAACACTCGTGAGGGCGTTCACCCCTCATTCAATAGTTTATAAGGGATTCCATCCCTTATCCATTGTTATAAAATATTATAATGAAATATCATTAAAATACAACGCATCTAGCTAAAAGGTATTATAATCATCATGAAACCATTTACCCACAAATCACCACTCTCTATATCGTTGTTGCATTATCGTTCCGTTAGTGGACCATCCTACAACTCGTACTGATCAGCATGGACCATTAGTTAATATCTGCCACAATGTTAAACATAATTTTTCTTTTGCACAATTGTTGTTAACAAGCTCTGGTAACATGACTAGATAAAGTATTAATCAATCACTAATTAGTCTTTAAAAGTGATATTTTAACATCTTTTTATGTGCATACATGAGATGCAAATATAGTATCACAACCTGCTTATTCTAACAACATTTTGCATGTATAAACAAATAATTATCAAGCATGTCAAAATAATTACCACATTACTCTGATCATTCTCGCGCCAGCACATGCTCATATCCAAAGGAAACCACTGTAACCATTCATTTGATTTAAAGGATACTAGCAACTTATCTTTGTTTTTTGTGCATGTAATTAGATAAAAATGAGAGCTAGCCCCTTAGCTTCTTCTTTGTGTATGTAACTAAGTAATATTTCCAATACAATAGATATTATTATAATACATAAAAATACATGCCCCCTTCTAAGGGAAAACTAACATGATGGACATCATTATTGTGCATGCAAATGCAAGTCCCTTTTCGAAAAACATATTTCCAACATAGAGCTATTTACAAAATCTATTGTATACACAAAGACATGCATTTCTCTAAAACAAAACTAATGTGGTAGTCATTATTTCTTGCATGCGGATCTATGTATTTTACAAAGGAAAGCTAGTGCAGTTATTGCAGGTAATTACCTGTTTTACTTTCTAAGTTCTAACATAGTACTTATTATTTTCTGCATACAAATCCATGTTTCCCTTTAAAAGGTCTAATACAAAAGTTCTATTTTCATTCATATAATCAATTATTGTTTTTATGCTTCTGCATATGTGTTCCTTTGACATAGTTATTTTCAGGAACCCAACATAGTTTCTTTATATTTTTATGTACAAAGTTCTTATGCAATTTTTTCCTAAGAAAGTATCTTAACAAAGTTCTCATGCATTTGTTTTTAAGAAAGTATTATAGCAAAGTTCTCGTGCATTTTTTTTTTAAGAAAGTATCAAAATCAGCCTTTCTTTTGGGCATAAGAACTAAAATAATAATAATGTTAACCTTTTATGCATTAAATCATGCAATCAAAATCAAACTATCCAATATACAACACACAAACCATTTATCTTTTTTCCCACCAAAACATATAACTTTTGTAAACTCTTGCAAAGGAATTAACACAATTGACTTATCTTTCACACAAGAAAAACATATTCTTTCCAAAGAAGATTCCTATGAATTATATTATCTCTATGCCTTTGATATATGCATAAGTTATTATATTTTATCATAACTAAGTATTCTTTCTTTGAAAAGAACTCCCTTACACATGATAATCCATGGGAATCTTTTCCATGGATTTATTAAATAACTAATTTTTTCCAAAGCTATGTAAATATTGTACCATGACTAAGCACAAAACCATTGTGTTCATTTCAAGAACACCACAAGATTTATTTATTCTAATTAACCAAAAGGTCATACTTATTTTTTCTTCAACAAAGACTTATGTCTTATAAACACATCAGGTAGTTATTAAAACTATACATTTCAAAAAGTAAATCACACTTTCCAAGAAAAATAATCTAATTAACTTTTCTCTTTTATTTTTCACCACCCATGAAAATATTTCAAAAATTACCCTCTTTAATTTATGTTCACTTCCAAGAAAATAACTTGGATTTGTTATCATTTCATACATAGGTACGAAATCCCTTTTTAAGAAAAGAGCAAGGTTATTTATCTTTTAAAACTGCAAATATATATAAACAATTTTTTTCTATATGTAGTAATAACAATATTTATCTACATGTCGTAATATATTTTCTTTACCGAGAAAAATATATAATAACAATATTTATCTATGTGTAGTAATATTTTTCTTAACTAAGAAAAATATATAATAACAATCTCTATCTACATGTAATAATATATTTTCTTTACTAAGAAAAATATATAATAACAATCTCCTCAAGATCTTTAGATGTTGTTGATTTTGGGTAGCATCAGATGTGCTCTAGCCACGAAATTTGCTGGAGAGGTTGGGGCACATGAGATCTCCAGTACCCAGAAAGGGTTTGGGAAGATTCTAAATAGATGAGGAGATATTAAAATCATTAATATTTTTAATGGAGTTCTTAAGTCTAAACTTATGGAAAATAAAATATTAATGTGTATTAATATGAATCCGTGTTAGAATGGTCCAAAAGACATGGATCAAACCAGATTTAATCTTAGCCATTGATTAGGGACTTAATCTTAGTTGTTGAGATGTCAACAAGAAAAGTATAAAAGGAGGCTTGATGGTCACTTGGGGAGTATACCAGATGATCAACCATTCTATTCTCTAGAGCGGGGTTTGCTAAAAGAGATAGAATCAGTGATCGAGAAAGCATCTGAGAGACATTGAGTACATAGAAAAAAAGAAGACATAGATTATGCCGGGAGAATAGCATGAGACATAGAGGGGCGGACGCAGCCCAGATTGGGCAGACGCTAGGGTTACAGAGCAGTTTTGTGCTGAGGAGCTACCGGAAGGATCTTTTGGGGTTTTAGCTAGGAGATTTCTCTCAAACTATGAGGTATAGCTGCTAAGGAAATTCTCTGTTGGGTAGGCCAGTTTCGACACCCAGATTGTACTTTGATATTTCTTAATAAGAAAATCCTCAGATCGCTGCACCATTTTTCCCGCATTGGGTTTTTCTGGGGACATTGGTCCAAAAATAATGGTGCCATGTGGTGTGTTTGTTTTTGTTTCTTTTAGTTTCTGATCTATAATATGTTGAGCATTCAATGGTTTATTTTCAGTATTTATTTTGTAAATACCTTGTTAAAGAAAAATAACAAGTAGGTAGGAATAAATCAGAAAAAGTACATGAAGGGTTTCTAAACTAAGTAAACTTAGAAACTTCAACCTGGTATTAGAGCGTGATTGCAGATCACAGGAGGACTAAAAGACATCAACCAACTAGAGCCACATAGAAGAAGTCAGGAACTGTGTAGAACCTCAGAGAGGCTAGCATTGTTGACGCAGAGGGCTAGAGGGTTGATGCAAGGAATCCCAGGGCTGACAGAGACCCATCCAGGGTGACATAGAGCCAGCGTGAGGCACAAAAGGGCTGATGCAGTTCACCAAGAGGTAGTTGCTAGAGTTTAGAAGGTTACAGAAATATTGCAGAGTGGAGCTGGTGAGGTATTGTAGTCTGAACAGTACCTGACAAAGCAGGGCCAGAGGAGAGGCTACCTAGGGTTTCTAGTCGAGGAACTTGGATCACCAGTGCAGTTGAATAAGACGATCCGAGTAGGGGGTATCTCGACAAGTGCAGATGGATTTCCAGGAGAGAAATTAGGACTTAGAGGGAGTCCAGAAGAGAACTTCTAGACGGGAAGTAGAGACTCAGAGGAGTCAAACAGAGAACTTCTAGGAGGGAAGTGGAGGAGCTTCATGGCACTACATGGGGTAAGAGACAAGGATAGACTAGACAAATCATCGAAATTCGCATTCTAGAAGGCCATAATATTATCAGTGCTTGATAGGAATTGTGTCAAGAACTTCGCCTTAAAGGTTATAGCTATCCTAGTCGACTCCAATGATAACGAAAAGTACGACAAGGCAATGGCAAGGGCCAAGTGCATTACCCTTGATAGGGTCAAGGATCATGTGGTACCACATATAGCTGAGAAGGAAACGACAGTTGACATGTGGGAGGCTCTCAAGAACCTGTACCAACATACTTTTGTGCAGAGAAGAATGTTACTGGAGAACCAAATGAGGTCATATTAGATGAAGAAGGGTCAATCAATTGACACCTTCCTTGGAGGATTGAATGAGATTTGAGACTAGTTGACTACTATAGGAGTGACACTAGATAGGAGCTTATGGTGAGCACAACCCTGAATGCTGTCTCATAAGATTGGGAAGTGTTTATTTAGAGTATCCTACGTAGAGGGACTCTCCCACCTTGGGACGGGATGTGGGCAGCTCTTCGCCAGGAAGAGATTAGATGACAATCGAAGATAGGTAGCAGCAACAAAGAGATCAAGGTTAAGGAACATGAAGAGGATGTGTCCCTAGCATGTAATGGAAAATAGGAGAAGTGGAAGAAGAAATATCTCTCCAAGATCAAGTGCTTCCATTGTGTTGAGTTGGGTCACTATGTGACCCAGTGTCCAAGGAAGAAGAGTAAGGGAGAGTCTTCCTAGACTAAGGTAGTGCCAGCACGAGCATAGAAGGAAGTTTTGACAGAAAATGATTGTGCCATGAGTGCTCACGCACCACTTAAGTGTAAGTGGGGAGACATCAATCTATAATCAGGAGGACTACAGGAGATGAGGGGTAGGATCCTTGAGCTACCCAGCCTCTTGGATTAGACCTTGCTACGGGAGCCCCGAAGAGGAGTAACAGGATTGGCTGAGTGGGTAGAGATGGATGCAGATGGAGCGGTAGATAGAGCTATAGTGTAGGAGTCCCAAGACAGAATAGAGCTAGCAGGTTGCAGTAGTGCGAGAGGAACATGAGTGTTACGCCAGTGTAGGAAGGCACAGAGAGGTGTGCAATAGTGTGAGATGCGGGGAGTTGTTCAATAGCACAAAAGTGAGAGAGAGGGAGCACTTGTCAGCGGCAAAGGGAGATTCAGCTTCAGTGGGTGTTTTTAGCCCGATAGGGAGGTTAGTTGGGAGATCAGTTACTTACTTCTTAGTAACTGAGTTGTAGTGCAACAATGGGTAGCATGATGCAACATGATGAGAGGAGGTGCAGTGCAGATGCGGTGTTGGGAGGAAGGACCAACAACAACACATATGAAAACAGAGCTGTCATACATATGCAGTAGTGGCAGTGGAAGAACCATGGGCAACAATACAAGAGGTAACAATGAAGAGGATGGTGGGTAGGAAGGCCTAGCATCAGCACAGGCACTGATGCCAGGTGATCAGAGTAATACTCAATGAGGGGTATTGCTAGAGAAGAGTCCTTGCTAAGAGGGAGTGTTGATTTGGGGTAGCATCGGATGTGCTCTAGCCACAAAATTTGGTGGAGAGGTTGGGGCGCATGAGATATCCAATATCCAAAAAGGGTTTCGGAATATTCTAAACAGATCAAGAGATATTAAAATAATTAATATTTTTAATGGATTCCCTAAGTCTAAACTTAGGGAAAATAAAATATTAATGTGTATTAATATGAATTTGTTTTAGAATGGTCTAAACGGCATGGATCAAGCTAGATCTAATCTTAGCCATTGATTAGGGACTTAATCTCGGCTATTGATATGTAAACAGGAAAAATATAAGAGGAGGCTTGAGGATCACTTGGAGAGTACACCAGATGATCGTCATTCTATTCTCTAGAGTGAGGTTTGCTAAGAGAGATAGAAACAGTGATCGGGAGAGCAGTTGAGGGGCATTGAGTACAAGGAAATAGAGAAGGCATATATTGTTCCAGGAGAGCAGCGTGAGATAGGGAGAGGATGACACAGTCCAGATTGGGCAGACGCTGGGGTTGCAGAGCAGTTTTGTACTGAGGAGCTACCAGAAGGATTTTCCGAGGTTCCAGCTAGGAGATTTCTCTCAAAATATGAGGTATAGCTGCTAAGGAAATTCTTTGTTGGGTAGGCCAGTTTCGACACCCAGATTGTACTTTGATATTGCTTAATAAGAAAATCCTCAAATAGCTACACCAGTTTTCTCGCATTGGTTTTTTTATGGGGACATTGGTCCAAAATTAATGGTGTCATGTGGTGTGTTTGTTCTTGTTTCTTTTAGTTGTTGATCTATAATATGTTGAGCATGCACTCGTGTTTATTTTCAGTATTTAATTTGTAAATAACTTGTTAAAGAAAAATAAAAAGTAGGTAGGAATAAATCAGAAAAAATGCATGAACGGTTTCTAATCTAAGTAAACTTAGAAACTTCAACCTGATATCAGAGCGTGATTGCAGATCATACGAGGACTAAAAGACATCAGCCATCTAGGGCTACGCAAAAGAAGTTGGGAACTATACAGAGCCTCAGAGAGGCTAGCGTTGCTAACGTAGAGGGCCAAAGGGTTGACACAGGGCATCCCACGGCTAATGCAGACCCATCTAGGGTGACGCAAAGCTAGCGTAAGGTAGAGAAGGGTTGATGTAGTTCATAGAGAGGCGGTTGTTGGAGTTTAGAAGGCTACATAAATATTGCAGAGTGGATCTGGTGAGGTACTATAGTCAGAACAATACCTAACAGAGTATGGCGAGAGGAGTTGCTACCTAAAGTTTCTAGCCAAGGAACCTAGATCAGCAGTGCAGTTGCACAAGACGATTAGAGTAGGGGCATCTCGACAAGCGACAGAAGGATTTCCAGGAGGGAAATCAGGACTTAGAGGGAGTCTAGAAGAGAACTTCCAGATGGGAAGTAGAGACTCAGAGGAGTTGAACGGAGAACTTATATGAGGGAAGTAGAGGAGCATCATGGCACTAAATGGGGTAAGAGACCAGGATAAATTGGACGAAGCATCGAACTTTGTAGTTTCGAAGGCCAAAATCTTATTAGTGCTTAATAGGAATCGTGTCAAGAACTTCACCTTTTATAACTATCCTTGTCTACCCTAATGATAAAGACAAGGAAGAAGAGGCGATGGTGAGGGCCAAGTGCATTACCCTTGATGGGGTCAAGGATCATGTGGTACCACATATAGTGGAGAAGGAAACAATAGTTGAGATGTGGGAGGCTCTCAAGAATCTGTACCAGCATAATTCCGTGCATAGAAGAATGGTGCTTGAGTATGAGATGAGGTCGTATGAGATGAAGAAGGGTCAATCAATTAACACCTTCATCGGAGGACTCAATGAGATCCGAGACCAGTTGACTGCTATAGGATCGACACCGGATCACGAGCTTATGGTGAGGACATCCCTGAATGTTATCTCAGAAGATTGGGAAGTGTTTGTCTAGAGTATCCTAGGTAGAGGGACTCTCCTACCTTGGGATGAGGTGTGCACAACTCTTCACAAGGAAGAGATCGGACGACAGTCAAAGACCTATAGCAACAATAAAGGGATCAAGGTTAAGTAGGAGGAGGAGGATGTGGCCCTACAATCTGAGGGAAAGCAGGAGAAGTGGAAGAAGAAAGATCTCTCCAAGATCAAGTGCTTCCACTATGGGGAGTTGGGTCACTATGTGACCTAGTTTCCAAGGAAGAAGAGTAAGGGAGAGTCTTCCAAGCCTAAGGCAGCACCAACATGGGAATAGAAGGAATTTTTGAAAAACAATGACTGTGCCATGAGTGCACACACACCACTTGAGCGAAAGTGGGGAGACATCGAGTTGTATTAAGGAGGACTATAGGTGATAAGGGCACGATCCTTGAGGTACCCAACATCTTGGATTAGACCTTCCTATGGGAGCCCTTACAATGAGTAGCAAGACTGGCTGAGTGGGTAGAGACGAATGCAGATGGAGCAGAAGAGAGAGCTATAGTGAAGGAGTCCTAAGACAACATAGAGCTAGCAGGCTGTAACAATGCGAGAGGCACAAGGGTGTTTCACCAGTGCAGGAAGGCATAGAGAGGTGTGCAATAGCGCAAGATGCAAGGAGTTGTTGCAACAACACAAAATTTAGAGAGAGGGAGCACTTGTCAGTGACAGAGGGAGATTAAGTATCAATGGGTGTTTCTAGCCCAACAGGGAGGTTAGTTGGGAGATCAGTTACTTACTTCTTAGTAATTGAGTTGTAGTGTAGCAGTGGGCAGCACGATGCAACATGATGAGAGTAGGTGCAGCGTGGATCCAGTGTTGGGAGGAAGGACCATCAACAACATGAATGCAGAGGGAGTTGTCATACAGATGCAACAGTGCTAGTGGAAGAACCATGGGTAATAGTAGAGGCGGCAGCAGTGAAAAGGATGGTGGGTAGGAAGGCCTAACATCAGCACAAGTACCGATGCCATATGATTAGAGTAATACTTAATGAGGGGTATTGCTAGAGTAAAGTACTCGCTAAGAGGGAGTGTTGATTTGGGGTAGCATCAAATGTGCTCTAGCCACGAAATTTGGTGAAGAGGTTGGGGCACATGAGATCTCCAATACCCAAAAAGGGTTTGGGCAGATTCTAAACAGATCAGGAGATATCAAAATCATTAATATTTTTAATGGAGTCCCAAGTCTAAACTTAGGGAAAATAAAATATTAATGTCTATCAATATGAATCTGTGTTAGAATGGCCCAAACGACATGGATCAAGCTAGTTCTAATCTTAGCCATTTATTAGGGACTTAACCTTGGCCGTTGAGATGTAAATAGGAAAAGCATAAGAGGAGGCTTGAGGGTCACTTGGAGAGTACACTAGATGATCAATATTCTATTCTCTACAGCGGGGTTTGCTAAGAGAGACAAAATTAGTGATTAGGAGAGCAGTTGAGGGGCATTGAGTATAGAGAAATGGAGAAGGCATATATTGTGCCGAGAGAGTAGCATGAGATAGAGAGAGGCTGACACAGTCCAAATTGGGCAGACGCTGGGGTTGCAAAGCAGTTTTGTGTTGAGGAGCTGTGGGAAGGATTTTTCGGGGTTTCATCTAGGAGATTTCTCTCAAACTGTGAGGTATAGCTACTAAGGAAATTCTTTGTTGGGTAGGCTAGTCTTGGCACCTAGATTGTACTTTGATATTTCTTAATAAGAAAACCCTCAGATAACTGCACCAATTTTCCCGCATTGGGATTTTCTGGGGACATTGGTCCAAAAATAGTGGTGTCATGTGGTGTGTTTGTTCTTGTTTCTTTGAGTTACTAATCTGTAATATGTTGAGCATGCACTAGTGTTTATTTTCAATATTTACTTTGTAAATAACTTGTTAAAGAAAAATAGCAATTAGGTAAGAATAAATCAGAAACATTGTATGAAGGGCTTCTAAACTAAGTAAACTTAGAAACTTCAACAGATGTGTCATGCATCCTTCCTCAAGAGGATATCTTGGATACTTAGGAAGAATATTGTGTAATTTATCCCAAGGAAATGACAAAGCTACTTAGCTTTTCACACACAAGATTGACATGTAATCTTTCTAAGAGAAATTACATATTTACTTAGCTTTTTATGTGCAAGAATTAGTGTAATTTATTTCAAGAAAATGACAAATCTTCTTAGCTCTTACTGTGCATAAAATAAGAAACAAAGATTCTCAATAAGACATATATCCTTGCAATATTTTAATGCATAAGAACTTTTCAATACTTTTCAAGGAAATTAACATAACCAAACTATACTTTTGTGCACCAAAATAAAGAATTTACTTTAAAGAACATGAACATTATTGGCCATATCCTTTTGTGCATATAAACAAAGAAAGTTTCAATGATATTAACTTACCCTTTTCAGTTGTACCACCCACAAGCTATCCAAAATGGACTCTTTTCGAATTAGGTCCAGAAGCATCCTTGTAACATAACTCATATTTCTTCACACCTTTTGCAATGAAGCCCTCACTCACTCATCATAATGAAACCCCCAATACATTATAGTATGCCTCTTTTCTTTGAATCCTCTGGAGATAGAATGTCTGGTTCCCTCACTTGCATTTTTCTTAGTCCACACATTCTCAATAAAAACCAGAAAACCGGAACTAAACAACCAGATGTCCTTTAGATGAAGCAATATCTCTTTCCAAGTTTCTTCAATGGAAATATCCATTGATATACAGGAGAAACGCCATATTTTCATTCATTCCATGCAATATATTTCTTCGATTCATGTCTTCCCATTGCATTTAGGTTCGAAGTCAAAATTACTTCAGTGGCCACATCTAAATAATCCTCTCCCAATCAATCACAATTCAAACATTAGGGTTTTAAAGACATGATAGCCTCCAGGGCCTGCCTTCCTTTCCTATTTTCATCCTTATTCAGTTTTTATGAATATCAAGAATTAGTTTTTGTAACTAATTCATAACTCTTATCAATAAAATAAATGGATGTTTAAAAATAATATTTTTCATAAATGTTTGATTTTACATTGAGATTTTTAGGGATGTTACCTACTTCCCCCCTTGAGCTAAACACCATCCTTAATGTTTATCATTAACTGTTACTGATGATATAACAATATAAACCACCCAAAAGGGAATAATTCCCCTTCCAAATGAAGAATGTTATTTCTGATATAAACTCATAACGAAAAATAATAAAGTTTTATCAATAAGCATAAGCATTATAATTACAAAATAAACAATTTCTACTTTCCATCACTTAGCCATTATTCAATTTTTAGAGATAAAACATAATATCTATACCAACTTACCATCACTTACCAATTACTCTTGTAAATCAAGGTCACATTTATGCAAGTTCTCTAAGAATGGTTTGATGAAGAATCCACACTCCACGGAAAGCATCAATAGAGTTCATGAAGGCATTGCTTTGAGAACTTCTATCCTCACACTAAAAATTTATATTGAATCTTGTAACATACCCCAATGACCTCACACGAAAATGCAAGGAGTTAGAATTTTTTTACACAAATTACCCACAGGTAATTATCTAAATCACTATTCCAGATTCCTTATTAACCTTTAGATATGATGTTCATTAGTACATCAAGTAACTTTATTACAGGAATAGTAAGTTGCATAACCATTAACAACCACTCTTGTAGTATATTAACATAAATTGTATGATGTAACCTTGCATACATTTCGTGATTCCTTTAACCACATTATTTAATCACATACTTGATATTATCAACATCACATTATGCAAGGAATCAACATCACCAAACTCGCATCACAAGCAATCACATCATTGAACACCGATATACCCTGGAAACTGATGAGCCCCATCATTGGGTAACTATATGGACCTTAATACACCTCCAAGCTTCTTAAAATCAACTCTTCTCATAATTCCTTATATGTTTTAATTATATTTTGCTTAATGAGATGAGTAAAAGTAAGTTGTATGTCTAATGGTCTAATGTGCATTGATTCCAGGTTTTTGAGAACAAATCATGGAAATTTTGGCTAATTAAGGGCAGAAACTCAAATGAGACAAGGAGGAGAGATTATAGGAGGTAGAACCTCCTCATTAAATCCTAACTCATTTGAACATTCCTCAATCAAATCACACTAGCTCAAAGTTGCAAGCAGTTGAGTCATGGATATCATGGGTAGCCAAGCTAATGACAGTTAAGAGCTAGTTCATTTTGAGTTTGGGAGCCTAGCCTCCCTAGATTTAAGGAAGTTGTTGGTGACTTCAGTTGTGTAAATAAGGAGGTATAAAGCCTCATTAGGATTCAATTTTTTTTATGTAATAGCACTAAGCATTTTGGATTTCATGCATTGTGGCAAAACATTGTTATGTAATTTTTCTAATATGATAATGAGAATGAGCATTTCCTTGATCCAGCACTGAGTTGACTCAGAGGGCTGAGGCTCTTGGGTTAAGGCCCAACCCTAGTAGAAAAGGGTCCTCTTCTTGTACTTATGTGTTTAGGTTATTTCGTAGATTAATGTTGAATTGATATTAACATTGTTTCATTACAAGTAATGGTGAATTTGATTAGTTTTCTTCCATTTATGCATTACTTTAGTAGTACCTTTAGAGAGATAAAGGAATACCAAAAAGGATGATAGTAGGTGGATTTGGCCTCACTCCTCCCTTCAGGGACTATGGTTTGAGGAAAATCTCCTATTCAGCCCCAAAAGGACAGAATTTTGATTTCTTATGGAATTTCACATTTTCTGCTACTTAGGCCAACATCTTTTCGGTTTTCAAGAATAGGTTTCAATCGTCATCTTCAGTTTGTATTAGATCTCATGGTGTTTCACAATCTTCTCCAAGTATTTCCATGCAAGAATTAGGAAACTAAATAATTAAATTATGTTTTCTTGAGTTGATTAGAAATCTTCCTTGCTTGTTATGATTCATAGATAAATGTGAGCAATGTATGTATTGAATGATTTACAATAGTTTAGGAGGATCTCACGCTAGCAACCCCAACCTAACCTCATCCATGCATGATCACCAAAAGCCACCAAGTCCTTAAACAAATTCATCATTCCATAAGAACAACTTTCCAAGTTTATTGAGAAAATCCAACCATCTTACAAATTTTGGTTTGAGCTCTGAGGAAGTCCTAGCCACACCCTTGCTTTGTTTATTCCGTCATCCACCTTCCCTCATCCTTATACCACCTTCCAGGTAACCACTATTTCTCTCAGCTAGATCCTATAGGAATACATGGGATCTTGTAGGAGCATTAGGACATCCTGTAGGAAGCATTAGGACATCATGTAGGATGACTTGTAGTGGCCTATTTTGAGGCTGATTTGTGGAAAAAGCATCCAGGAAGATAGGAGAAGACCTCCACTTGCCTCCCAAGCCATTTGACCTTGCATCACCATCTCTAACTCACCTTCCACAACACAAAGAAGATTTAGCATTCACATTTTCACAAGAAAGGACAAAAAGGAAAAAAGAGTTACTATGTTCATTCATATGCACAGCAGTAGAATGTTTGGTTATTTCAGATTGCATGCCTAGGACAATTAGGATTACACACATGTTATCTTAGAATTCTTCTGAAGCAATATCTCTTAGAAATTAGTTAGATGAGTAGTGCA
Source organism: Pinus taeda (assembly GCA_000404065.3). NCBI lineage: Eukaryota > Viridiplantae > Streptophyta > Pinopsida > Pinales > Pinaceae > Pinus > Pinus taeda. The sequence continues at coordinate 57,036 of APFE031458310.1, read as the reverse complement.
TTTAAAGCATTGATTTCAGTCTTTCCTCACTCTAGTAGACAATATTTCAATTCTCCCAATTAGTGCAAAATTTTCTTTTCTTTGTTGGTAATCAAACTCCTTCCAAATCAATAGAAGGTTGGTTTGAGAAACCATAGTGGTCTATCACCAGCTCAGTAGTGACAAAGAGTGGACCCATCACATCTACTTGTGTATACAACATTGTCATTACCAAGTTTGTATGAACCTCGGGTTAATAAAGTAAAGTTGGTATCCCTAGAAGTTGCTACATTCTTGATGCAATACTGGTGCTCATCACTTTTTGGTGTCGTTTCTAGGGATTTGTCTGAGTAAGATGTGATTTATTATTTCTTTATTCCATTTCTTATCTCTTTCATTCTGCTATTAGCTTCATTTCTACAAGAGTAATTGTAAGTTGCTTTCTTTCTTTTCCATTTTGCAAGTGATATTTCATTCAACAATTAGGATCCATTCAGTTTGTTATTTAAATTTTGCAATTAGTTTCAAATCTTGAAGAAAACACAAAAAAAACACTTCTTTCAAGCCTCATAGGAATAGGGATAACTTAGCTGAATTTTTGCCAAATACTCCTACCACTTCAAACGACCAACCTTCCCTCTTCTTCGGTGGCTATGAATTAGAAGACCCCATAGGTGAACAACCATAGATTTTTGAAGAGCCTATAGCGGGAGAAGAAGAAGGAGAACCTATTCCAATTGAACTAATGGCTAAAAATAGGAATGATAGAGGAGATAGAGGAAGAATTGAGGGTGCTTTTCCCATCAGAGAAACCAATGGGGATGCCAAGATGAAAAACATAATCCCTTTTTCTCTTCCTCACTTCCATGGCCTAACCTCAAAAGATCCAGATACTTTCTTGTTTGAGTTCGTTGTCATATGGATAACTTATGATTACACCACTGATGATCAGAAGTTAAAATTATTCCCATCCACTCTCAAGGATGCAACTTTGCACTGGTTGATGGGTTTAGGTGGAGATAGCATCAGCACTTGGGCTCAGATGTAGCAAGCCTTCAACAATAAGTATCGACACTACTGTAGGTCCAAAGACAATAAAGAGGAATTTTTTAGAATGACCTTGGGACATGATGAAACTTATAGGATTATGAGGAAAGATTCTAGCTTAGCTACAAAAGGGCCAAGTGCACACTTGATCTTGAGTCACTAAAGCTAGTCCTACTCAAGGGGGTTAGGGAAGACCTTCTAGATACCTTAAACTTGCTAGCAGGAGGGGACATCTACCCGCTACTCTATGATGATTTCAAGATCGTCTTTAAGAACCATTCTAGGGCATCTAGGAAAAAAGGTAGGGGTTGTCAACCGATGGCTAGCTCATCCTCTTTCAACACATCCATAAAAGGTGAAATTGGAAATATGATGGAAGATTTCAAGAGTGAAATGCTACAAAACCTTGCCCTATAGATGGACGCTGTGCACATAAAAAGAAAGTAGGAGGAAGCAGAGAGAGAATTAACCCATCTTCTACCCTAGATGCACAAGAAGGCACCCTAGGAATGAATGTCCATTAAACCTTATAGAAATCTACTTGGTCTATGAAGAAAACCACTCCACTGACAAGTTCCCTTCTCTACCTAGACTAAAATTTGTGTATCAGGCAACTGAATGGGTGACTGAATAGCTCTGCTACATAAATAAAATGAGACCTCATGGGCCTCAACCATACTAGAAAGGCATGCAAGGTTCATCTTATGCATATTACAACCATAACCAGAACACATCCATTCCCTCTTGGAGCCCCCTGCTCATCCCTCCTAGTCTACACCTTCTCCTTGGTCTTTTACATCTCAGTACGATTCCCAGCCAACCAAATAGTCATTTCATCCATATACTTCTCCACAGTGTCATTAGAATGCACCACCCTAGGCGTGGAGGCCCACATAAAACAATGCTCCATATTTATTGCCTTCACCTCCTACTCAATCATAAAGTTTACACCCTGATCCACCTAAACAACCTCAGATGTCATCCCAGCCAAATACGAACCCGAACAATAGATAGGCACAATAGGTATACAGTGGAGAGACATCCTACCCTGCTTATCCTGTGGAAATTCAGGAAATCAACCTAATGTCTGGGAGAACTGAGAGACATCCTACCCTGCTTATCCTGTGGAAATTCAGGAAATCAACCTAATGTCTGGGAGAGTTCTCCCAGACAACCAACCTCCATCTCCACTTAAGGAGAGTGAGGAGGAAAGAGAGGAAAGTATGCCTAGAGTGAATCCACCACCCTTTCCTGAATGATTAACTCATCTAGTCCAGCCTACCCTAGAAGAGAATGAACTTCTGGGTGAATTAAAAAATCTATGTGTCAAAATTCCACTTCTCCAAGCTATTAAGGATCTACCTATTTACAACAAACTGATTAAAGAGAAGTGTTTCAAACATCCAGGGAGGTGAAAAAGAGACACCCTACCATTAATTTCATTGGACAAATGTCTGACTTAATGCCGGGGGAGGTAATTTTCCCAAAGTATTTAGACGCTGGAAGCCCTATAGTAGATATGCACATTAATGAATCCATTGTTCCACATACCTTGATTTATCTTGGGGCTGCGATTAATGTGATGACTAAGAACACCATGCTCAAGCTAAATCTTTAGGGTTCATTAAGAAAGACCACAATAGTCTTGTAGCTTGCAGATCGTTCCACAGTAGCCCCTAAGGGGATTGTTGAGGATGTGATGGTCCCCATTGACTTTTGGGAGTACCCTGCAGACTTCCTAGTTCTCTAGCCTAAGGCTAAGCCTAATGGTAATCCTCTCATACTTGGGAGGCCTTTGTTAGCCACTGCCAAAGCCTACATCAACTGCAGGGCTAAAAATATGACTATAAAAAATGGGCATCTATCCAAGCAGTTGGTCTTGTACCCTCCTCCTCAACCGTCTTTAGAACATGATTTATCTTTATGGCTAGAAGAGGAGGAAGAAGATGAAGTCTACTCAACCCAACTCTATACCCTATAAATTTCCATGGGATGAGGACAACCGGATGAAGATGATTTGATTGAACACATACTCCAAAATCCAACTCCCAACACCTCATCATTAGAGGAAGTAGTAAAGGAGACCAGAAGCAACCATCAGATTGACCTATGCTTAGTTGATTCAGACCTTACCTGTGTCAAGACAATAGAATTCGGCCATGAAAGAACTTTGAAAATCAACCCCTCTTTCTGTACACCAAGAAGAAGAGTTGTTCAACATGCTAAGTGAACCTCTGGATGCATTCTCTTGGAGTGACAAAGAAATTAAGGGAGCACACCCCTTGGTGTGTACTCACAACATTTATACCAAAAACGGTTGCAAACTAGTCTGAAAACCCCAAAGGAGAATGAATCTAGCTCTCAAGAATATAGTCAAAGAAGAACTACAAAAGCTATTGGATTCATGATTCATTTACCCTACCTCGAATAGTGACTGGGTTTCTCCTTTGGTGTTGGTTCTAAAGAAAAATGGGAAGTGGAGGATTTGTGTTGATTACAGAGAGTTAAACAAAGCAACAAAGAAGGACCATTTCCCTTTACCCTTCATTGACCAAGTGTTATATGGCCTAGTAGGGAAATAGTTTTTCTCTTTCTTATATGGGTTCAATGGGTACGATCAAATCCAGATTAGCCCAAAGGACCAAGATAAAAACACCTTCACCTGTCCTTAGGGAACTTTCTCTTATAGGGTCCTTCCTTTTGGCCTATAGAATGCCCCTGCCACTTTCTAGAGGGCAGTCCTGAGTATCTTTTCCAAGCTAGTCCATGATGCAGTGGAAATTTATATGGATGAATTTGCACCCTATGGGTGTGATTTCTAGGAGGCTCTCTCCAACTTGGTTAAGGTGTTGGATAAATGCATTGAAATGAACTTTTCCCTTAGCCTTAAAAATCTGAGTTCTTGATGACTGCAGGGACTACTATAAGTCATTCAATATCCCAGAAAGGATTGCAGGTGGACTCGAATAAGATAGCCATAATCTAAAGGGTTCCACCTCCGCAAAAATAGAGGGATGTCAGATTTTACTAGGCTTAGTTGGATACTATAGGAGATTTATAAAAGACTTCAACAAGTTAGCTTCTCCTTTATTTTGGTTATTGGCCAAAGACTTCAAATTTTTATGGTCAGAAAGATGTCAATAGGCCTTGGACACCCGAAAGGACAAGTTGGCTCTTCCTTTCTGCATACATGGTAATGCCTCTCACAAAGCCATAGGAGCAGCCTTAGGTTAGATAGATGACAAGATACCTTATGCTAATTACTTCATTAGTAAGAATCTTCCAAAAGACAAATTGAACTACATAGTGACTGAAAATGAGCTCCTAACTGTTGTACATTCATTGAGCAAATTTAGGCATTACATTGTAGGTTACCAAACATTTTTTCATACTGACCATGTTGCAATTAGATACCTGATGAATAAACCTGATGTAAATTCTTGGATTATTGGATGGTTACTTTTATTGTAACAGTTTGATTTAACTATTATTGGTAATCCTGGTAAGGAGAATGTTGTTGTAGATTTTTTTATCCAGATTGAATTTTCCTGTAGGGGAGGAAGGAATGGTTGATGATCAGCTACTAGATGAAAACTTATTCGCAATTTCAGTTCTCTCTCCATGGTTCGCTGACATAGATAACTACTTGGTGTCTACATAGTTTCCACCAAATTTTTCCTCCAAGGAAAAGAGAAAGATTGTCAGGAAGAGTGCCCCATTCACTTGGATTGGGGGAAGCCTATTCAAACTAGGCCTAGATTAAATTCTGAGAAGATGTGTTAGGGAGAATTAAGTCTTTGACATCCTTCTGACGTGTTATGATGGGCCTTGCGGAGGTAACCTTACAGCCAAAAGGACAACATTTAAGGTGCTACAAGCTAGTTATTACTGGTCCACTCTTCACCGAGATGTGAGGAGATACACTAGTCAATGTGATCAGTGCCAAAGGATGGGGAAAACTATCCCAAGGGATTATATGCCTCTGCAACCTCAAGTGAATTTTGAGCCATTTGACAAGTGGGGCATGGATTTTATTTGGCCCATTGATCCTCCATCTAGGAAAAAGTAGTACATCATTGTGTGCAATGAATATTTAAACAAGTGGGATGAAGCCAACGCCAACAAAGTAGAAATAGAAGAGAAAGTGGCTAAGTTCTTAAGGGAAAATGTATTTTATAAGTTTAGGTACCCTAGAGAAATGGTCACTGATCAAGGCAGTCAATTTACATCTCACACGATTGAAAATTTGTTGATCCAGCACAAGATCAAGCATAGAACATCCACTCCTTTCCACCCATAAGCTAATGGGCAAGTAGAGGTAACCAACAAAGTGCTAGAAGGAATTTTGACCAAAGTGATTAGCAGCAGCAGAAAGGATTTGGAAAATAGATTAGTTGAGGCCACTTGGGCCTACAATACCACCTGGAAGACCACCACTGGATTCAATCCTTATGAGATGGTATATGGGAAGAAGGCCCTACTGTCCATTGAATTTGAATACAACACCTTAAGAATGGCAGGACAACTGGATCTAATCTCACCACGGTACAACAAGAAAGATTGCTCTAGCTAAACGAGTTAGATGAATTTAGGATGCAGGCCCTCCTACACATAGAGGTGACTCAAGTTTAAAGGAAGATTTGGCATACAAGAACATGAAGGACCAACAGTTTCAAGAAGGTGATTGGGCCTTGTTGTAAGATTCTAGATATGAAGATTTTAAAGGCAAATTAAGGACTAGATGGTTAGGGCCTTATGTCATAGAAAAATGTCATGATAATGGTTCAGTATAGATAAGAACTATTGATGCAGAGGCTATCCATTTACTTGTCAATGGGTACATATTGAAGGTCTACAAGAAGCCCTTGTCAAAGCAAGAATTCATCAATGGCATCAACAAGATAGTGATGGTGGAGAAGGTCTCAGCTTCTACCCCATCAAGTCCCTGAAAAAAAAAAGAAAAAAAGAAAAAAAAAAGAGAAAACAAATAAAGAGACTCAGGTGAAAACCTCGATGATGCACTTGAGTCCCATTGTTGGTTTGAAAACCTCTTGAGGTGGCCTAATGGTGTTTAAAGGAAAATAAAAAAAATAAAATGATCTCTGGGTGAAAACATCTTTTAAGGCACCCAGGGAAAGTAGCTAGGATGAAAACCTCTTGGAGGTAGACTAGTTGTTTTCAAAAAAGAAAAGCAAAAAAAAAAAAGAGAGGAAAGAAAAGGTTTGAAAATGTTGTTTGCGGGTCAGCAAGAGGAGGATCAGCGCAACTTGAGAGGAACAGAAGGATCTATACAATCCATATTTCAATTCCTCCATCCCATATTCTTCATTATCCCATCAATCCCTCCATTTAGGAACTCCTCCATCTCAGTTTACACAAGCTCTGTGTTTTCTATAGGATTCCCTGAAATACTACAAGATTCCCTGAAAACAGACATGAGTTTCCTATAGGAATTACAGTGGCTTTGAAATCTTAAGAAAAGTGACCCTAGAGTAAGGCGATTACCACCCCATGTCAAAAAAATAAAACAATCACTCCACCACATCATCACCATGTTGAAATACAGAAACAAGAATATTCCAATTTAATTTGTCCTTGAATTAGATTATGAATTAGAACTGAATTTAGTCTTAACAACTACATGGAAATAATTAATTAATTTATTTAAATTAATTAGTTGGAGAAATTCAAGTTAGAAGTCTTTCTGAAGTCATGCAAGAGTTGTCCCTTAAATTAAGGAGATAAAATTGAGTTATATTTGAGTTGTAATTAGTTAACCCAATTTACTGAGCTAAGTCTAGTTAAAGTAGTTCCAAACTGTTTGAGGAACTAATAGTGAGTTAATAGTCAGTTGATGTATTAATGAACTTAACTAGTGCTACTCCAGTTAACTGAAGATTCCCTCATCATAAACCCATGCATGTCTATTATGAGAAATACCCAGTTGATATTAACGTTCAAGGATAGTGTGCTATTAGTTACATGTGTTTTCTCATGGAGAAAACTCATGCATGCAGCCAAGGATTCATCCTTGAGGATTGTGCAGTTTTGAAGGCTGGTTTTCAACTTGGTAATAGGCTAATCATCCACAAGGAACAACACAAGGAAATAGGAGCTTGGAGGAGAGAGAGGAAGGCTGAAGAGAAGCCAATATTTCTTGTGAGCATCTGTGAGGATTCTACTAAGAGCTAGCTAGCTATGAGAGCTAAGGATTTGTATAATTCCTATGTATATCAACTCTGTATGATAATACAATAGTGTGGGGTTTTTATCTAAGACTTTCCCCAAAGTATTTTCATGTGTATTGTGCCATTGATTCTTCTTCTTCTTGTTATATTGTTTAGCTTGATCTTCTAAATTCTGCAAATTGATAGTAGAAGTAGGTTAAAGTATTCTGCTTTGATTTATATTGCATTATCAGTTTAACCTATCACAGATCCTCTACATGGTATCGGAGCTATGAAAAATATACTGAGAAGATAATTAGAAGTTTGAAGTTTATGTTTGTAGGTGCAAATCAAATTCATATCATGCTTCAAGGTTGGCCAATGACATTCTATGGATTGAGACTCAAGTATGCCATGAAAGGTAGCTCGAATTGCATAGCATGGAAAGATAGAATGGAGGCTATATTAGAAGACAATGGCTTGAAGGAATTCATTGATCAAGAAATACCAAAGCCAGCTTCAACTAATGCACAAGAGTTGGTTGAGTGGAATAAGTTTGTGGCGAAGGTGAGAGAAATAATCCTTAAGGGAGTTCGAGACCATATTGTCTCGAGTCTCCATGGGAAGGATACTCCATTTTCAATGTGGAAGACATTGAAGGACCTCTACCAGAATAATAGTGACTAGAGGAAATTGGTGTTCAAGGATAAGCTTCAAAGAATCAAGATGGAGAAGGGCGATACTATTTCCACATATCTGAACAAGCTCACCACCTGTAGAGATGAGCTTGGCAGTGTGGGAATAACTATTTCCGATGATGATATGGTGAGCCTCACTCTCCTTGGCCTTCCAAAGAGTTGGAATAGCTACCAGGACTCTGTGAATGGAAGGGAGAAATTGTCAGATTGGGAATGACTGTGGTCGGATCTTATACAGGAGGAGATCAAGAGGAGCACACGAGATGGTTCTTCATCCAAGAATGATGATGAAGAAAATATGGCCTTAGCAAGTAAGGCGAGGAAAGGGAAGGGGAAGGCTTCCCATTTTAAATCGAATTCTTCTCATGGAGGGAAGAAGGGTGACATGTCTCAAGTAAGATGATTTAATTGTCACAAGGTCGGACATTATGCAACTAATTTCCCATCGAAGAAGTCTAAGAAGGGATCCTCAGAAGGATCGAAAGGTGAGGCATTAGCCTCTCAGTTCGAAATGGACTTTACCTTCATCACATGCATGGTGTCATCAATGATGGCTTGTGTCTGCTATCTTGACAATGAAGCCTCATTCCACATGACCAGTGATAAAAATTTATTCAGTGCCTTGGAGGAGAAAGGCCTCAAGATGCACATAGAGATGGGTGACGACGGAAGGTATAGTGTTTTAGGAGTGGACATGATTGCTTTTTAGAGGGAGTATGGATTGAAGAAGAACTTGGTATCGGTTGTGATTTTGGAGGACAAAGGCTACGATGTTTTCTTCAGTAAAGGAAAAGGGGTTCCTAATGCACATAGGCATGGGTCAGACCAAGAGGATAGGGATTTGGGTGAAGAATCTCTATAAACTAGAGGTAGATGATTGTGTAGCATTAAGTACGAAAGCAGAATTGGTGCAAAGCCAAGACATTGGAGAGTTGTGGCACAAGCAGTTGGTCCATTTGCATCATGGCGCTATGAAGATAATGCAACAGATATCTACAGGACTTCCCAAAGGTAAACTTGAGCAAGTTGACACATGCAAAGGTTGTACCTTGGGAAAGTACACCAAGTCTTCCTTTCATGATCGACATAGTTGAGCAAAGGCTATCTTAGAGCGAGTTCATACTAATTTGTGTGGACCATTCTTGATGGCATCCACAATGAAGGAAAGCTATTATGTGATTTTCATTGATGACTATTCTCGTAAATGCTGGATTTATTTCATGCAGAAGAAGGACCAAACTTTCACAAAGTTTTGTGAGTTCAAAGCTTTGGTAAAGAAAGATATAGGGAAGAAGATCAATGCTCTGAGAAGTGACAATAGTGGAGAATATGTGTCTCAAGAGTTTAAGGACTTCTGTGCAGCAGAAGCAACTAAACCAGAGTTGACGACACCTCATAACCCACAACAGAATGGGGTGGCCGAGCGAAAGAACAGAACTATTGTAGGGGCAGCATGGGAAATGCTGCATGACCAAGGCCTACCACTTCACTTGTGGGCTAAGGCATGTGACACAATGGCCTATTTGCAGAGTAGAAGCCCACATTTCATACTTGGGATGAAGACACTAGAGGAAGCTTTCTCCAGTAAGAGACCAGATGTGGGTCACTTTAGGATCTTTTTCTCATCGGTAGATTGCCATGTGACAAAGCATGCACGGAGTAATCTTAAGATGATAGCAGAGTTGGGGATATTTGTGGGGTACACTGATAGACTTCACAACTATCAGGTGTACTTGCCTACCAGTCAGTGGATAGTGGTTCATAGAGATCTCAAGTTTGATGAGCAGAAGTCCATGTGAGTTTCCCTTGAGAGGGAGATCCAACTACAAGTTGTGGAAGAATTGTTGGTTCCTAAGGAGGAGGAGCCTCAGATTGATGTAGAGCAGCTGCATGCAGAGGTTCCAGGAGTGGAGACATCCACTCAAGCAGAGTCTTCTAGAGATGGACAACAGTGCATAAGAGAAGCATACAGATTGTTGGAGTATGCGAGAGAGAATGTGGGAGCACCATCTTCTCAGCATAGATAAAGGAGGTCACCTGAGAGGTACACTATATACATGGCCCTTGTTGGGGAATGTGTTGAGACCGAGTCATCTTCATTTGAGGAAGCAGTGTAGTAGCCAATTTGGGTTGATGCTATGTTGGTGGAGTATGACTCCATAGTTTTTAACAATGTTTGGGACGTGGTTTTGAGACTGGAGAACAAGTCATTTGTGAGTTCCCATTGGCTTTACAAGGTAAAGCAAGCTATTGATGATAGTGTGGAGAAGCATAAGGCAAGATTTGTTGCCTGTGGCTTTTCACAGGTCGAGGGGATTGACTATGATGAGACTTTTTCTCCCATCGCAATGTACTCATCTATTAGATCTATGTTAGCTCTATCAGCATAGATGGTTGGAAGATCCATTAGATGGATGTGAAGAATGCATTCCTCAATGGCCAGATTGAGGAAGAGGTGTACATAGAGAAGCCAAAAGGTTTTGAGACTTTTGATCGTGAGTCACGTGTGCCAGCTCAAGAGAGTGTTGTGTTATCACTCAGGTTATTCCCTGGCTCCAGGAGGGAATACGGCTGAGGTAACCACTAACCAATCTTTTAGTTGCAGGTCCTAGCCTACCTACAACCAGAGAGGGCTCTCTCTTTGTAATTTAGCTTTGTTTTGGAATATCTTAGGCTAGTTATGAAGTACAAGATTTTGTTTGGTGTTTGGAAGGTGAAATTCAATAGAATGGGGCAGTAAGTTGAAGGAAGTTTAGATCATTGGGTTGATGGAGTCTAATGGGAATGAGCCTCTGGGATGGTTTCTTTGGCAATAAGACAACTACAAAGCAAGATAATTAAACACAGAACAATTTTGATGCTGAAATAAGATGAACTGAAGTCAAGAAATGAAAGGCAATTAAAAATCTTTCATTATATTAACAGAGGGAAATTGTATAAATATTTCAGGGAGCAGTTAAGAATTCCTTGATGATGTTTAGAGTGAAAGAACCAGGGAGACAAGAGAAATCAAGAATTCTTGCCTATGTTAGTCCTGTGGAAAACATAAAAAATTACAGGAATTGAACTCAAAGTACAACAAAGTAAATTCTGGGTTATTCTTCTTTCCTGAAACTTAGAACATGATATTTAGATGATAAATAATACAAAATACAGTAAAATGAGAGTACATAAGACTTATTGATCCATGCATTAACACAAGAATCCTGCAATCTATGCTTTTGCCATTGATTCCACAACAGTAAGTTCGCCAACAAAGCATTCTAGCAATATTTATTTCTGAAGAGTTCTCAAAAGTATACAGCGTAGGTCCAGAATGATATTCACCAGCCAACAATAATACATCTCTTTAGCAAGTATTTATAGGAGTTTAAAAAATATCCCATAGGGAAATATCTGGACATAAATTTATCCATCTACTCTGACATAAGGAATAACTCATGTAGGAAAAAACTTCGCAGCAATAACTGAGGAAATAAATGCGCTTTACTCGCTGCTGCAGGTGTCCTATTTGTTGTTGACTCTTTGAATCTGATAGTTGGTCGATGCCTGCTTTGCTAATGTGTTGTCCTGGGTGTGCTGTCATTTGCCACCTGTGTAGTTTGTTTGAATGCTTTTTAGTGCTAATTTCATCTACTGTCGAATTGAATTCTTGATAGCAGAGACATATAATACAATTTGCTTGTTGTGCAGACAATTTATAAGAAGAGAATCAAAACTACTTCAGAATCCCAAGCAGGTTTTCCCACCACTGATCTGTTGGCAATTTATGTTTTCTTAATTTAAATAATATCTCATCAGCTTCAGTGTATGTATAATAATTTGGCCAAACTGGAAAGAGATGTGCTATCTCATGTTCAATGTAAAACAAGTCTTCCAGTTTATCATACAAACTTTGTCTAGAGGGAGGCACTGTTTCTTCTGAGCCACTTGATGATGCTGTAATCTGATTCTGCACATAAGTATTTAGCTTGTATGCATACTGCTCCTACCTTAACAGCTTTCCAGTGCTAGTGACCAGGCTAGGTAAACCATTGCTCTGTAAATTTTCAATTTTCTGTCTGAAGGTATGCACCTCTGTCTGCATTTCCTGACACTTTCTTTCTATAGTTTGAACAAAATTTCTCATCGTCAACACTTTCTTGACTCTTACAATAGTCTATATCCTGTTCTGAATGTTTAAAGCTGCTAGCTGCTCACCAGTACGAGTATTCAAAAAATGAAACAATTGATTAGCTTGCTCAGGCTTATTTGCCAATAATGCTCTAGCCTTTTGAGTCTCATATTGAGCTACTGCCATCAATTCTATCTGGTCAAAAATGGTTTGTATTGTTGTCCATTGATCAGCAATAGCTTTGCCAATCTTATCCCACAAAATTGTTTTTATTTCAGTCAGGGTTCTATGGAGAGTGAGGTCCTTCTCCAAGGCCTTTATTTTGTTTTCTAGGGCTTTCACTTCCTTGGTCTTCTCGGCAACTGTCATCTTTGATTTATCATAACTAGCCTCAATATTGGCTAGCTTTTCCTTGGTCTCCTTCATTTCTGCCATCTATAATTCCAGAGCCTTAATTTCTTTCATCATAGCTTCCATGCTCAAGCTGGCCTCTTGCAATGCTACTATTGTAGTTGTTGCTAAAGTTGAGGCACCTACTGCTGAAGTTGGATCTAGGGGACGTGCTGCTGTAGTGACTGTTGTAGGAGGAGCTGTGATTATTGGAGCTGTTTGGGGTGGCTGAGGGGCCAACTCTGGTTGTTTCCCTTGTTGAGCCTCTTCCAATGCTTTTTCTTTGTCTAACAGCCTTTGGTTCATCCTCATAAGCAAGCTAACCACATCCTCTACTTCCTGTTGTTGTGCTACCTCTGCAATTTGAGGATGTATGGTTGCTGGCAGCTTCATTTGTTTTCTCAGGGATATTATGTCTTCCTCCTTCTTTCTGATTAAGGCCTGTGTGCCTTTGGGATCTTTGGGATCATGTCCCAACTCTATAATGATCTCTTCCAAGGCTTTTATCCTATTATCCTTGGCCAATGATGAGGCTTTCTCCAGCTCTAATTGGGAAGAAGTATTATACAAAGAATTCTGCAATCTATGGGCCATTAGAGCCTTATCTACTAACGTGGAGTAAACCATTTCTCCAGCCTGCTTATGCAATTCAATCTGGTCTATTGGATGTATGTCTTTGGCCAGGACCTCCTGATTGGTTCTAATGTAGTCTGTAGCTGATTGTGGCTACTGTATAGTAGGTCTGAAGTGACAAAGAGTCATCTCTCTTGCTTGCATGTCATATGCAGCCATCAGTCTTCGTTGATTTGTTGGTGCCATTCTCATCAATTGATTGTAAAGCTGAAACCTTATTGGCTCATTTCTAGCTTTGATCTCGGTGAATGCTCGTTTGATATCTGAGCCCTGCCTGGTCTGTTGTTTGGAGGATTAAACCTCCCCACCTGATTGTCTCTCTTGCTCCTGCTGAAAGGAGCTGGCTGATGTCTCCACAATAGGAGGGATCTGATGTTCAGAAGTCCCTTCACCTCTGACATTGCCTCTAGTTTCCTCAGTAATTTCCTCCTCTGAATAAGGGTTTAGCCTCTGTCTTTTCTCACCTTGCTGGTCGGTGGATGCACCTGTAGGTGTTTCTTCCGTTTTGTCCCTCTTTTTAGATCTTTCCTCATTATGAGCGGTTTGCAATACAGGGATCTCAGCTTCCTTTTGCTGCGTTGAAGGGCCTTGTTCTTGGCCCTTTTCCTGATTTGTGGATGGTTTCTCTTCCATTGTACTTTGTTGTTCTGAATGTTCAATTTCTTTGCCCTTCCCTACTGATGAAATGGCCTCTTTAGCTTGCTGTTGTGGAGGTGTAGCAGCTGATGTTCTTGCTCCAATATGTTGAGGCTGTGTGAAAGTGACCTGTGCAACATATTCTAGGTCAATTCTTTTCTCATGGTCTTTCATATCTTTTTCTAATATTTATTCTTCAGTAAGCTCTTCATCATCTAATGTGCCCTCTACCCATTCTTGTTGATTAGCATATTTTTCAATGTGGGGGATTGGCTCGTGCACATATCCTGGAAGCCTGTGTTTGATTCTTCTAAGGCTTATAAAGTGTTCAGGGTCATATGGTGCCCAAAAGAAGCTTTGCTTCAACATGAGTTCTTCTCTTAGCATATTGTCTACATTCTTCCAAGCTTCTTCCCTCTTATTGAAAACAAAGGGACCCAATTGATGTCTGATTTTAAGTTGTGCTTTCTTGTTTTTCGCATGAAAATGTGTCAAATCAGCATTACTAAACTGCCTGAAGTATTCTAAGGCAAAAAGTCTCATAGGGACATATCTAGGTAGCTTATAGGGAGGCAACTCACACCCATAAATTCTGATCACTATGTGGTTTTGGTAGAAATACCAATCACCAATGCTGTAGCCCTTTGAAAAATGTAGGATTCTTTGCATTTCAGCAGTGAGTCAGCCAGGAGGAGTCATCATCAATAGGCAAGTAGCTGGGTAGATAAACATGTCAACAAACTCAAAATATGTGTAGGAATAGTAGTGGACTTCATGGAAAAATGAGGTCCGGAAGATAACAATTCTTCTTTCTCCTTTTGAGTCCAGTCTTTTAAGAGGAACTTTGAAACTATCAGGGTGATAGTACAACAACAGATAGTAAATGTAGGAGGTATATTTGAACACTCTTTCTCTCTCCATCATCATAAATTGCTCAGGTATTTTGTTGGCTATGAAGGTGGCATAGTCATACATGACAGCAGGGGGCTGTCTTGGACTGAACATGGTCAATAATAGAAACACAGTTTCATCCACAAATTCTCCTGTCTTGCATCCTAGAATGTAGGAAATCATATCTACCAGGAGTCTGCCTGTTTCATTGAGTGACACTTGGTGGTAGGGTGGAGGATGATCGACCTGGCACTGTGGCTCCATAAAAAACTTGCCTACCCTTGCTATTTCTAAACTAGAGAGCTTTGCACCCTGATCAAGTAAGTGCTTCATTGTAAGAGGAACGAGAGGCTGAGGTGGCTCAAAGTTCAGCATTTCATTTATAGATGGTGGAGTGATATAGAACAACACAGACCCATATGGAGTGAGGATTGCTCTCTGAGTGGGGTCATAGTTTGCATGACATAGACGAATGAAGTCAGGAAGCACATTGACTGATGGGAGGTAGTAGATGGGCATACTAGATTGCCAAATTCCCAGGTATCAGTGTTATTCCTGTGGTTGTTTCTGAAGTGACACACAGTTTTAAGGTGAGACCTGAGGCCCATCATATCCTTGATCTGGAAGTCTCTGTCTGCCAAAGGTAACCACTCTAAATCCATGTGTGGAGCATTCAAAGGAGCAATGTTGAGAGCCACTGGAGCCTCCATGTTTATACTGTTTATGTTTTGATTATAATACAGGTGTAAGCAGCAATAGGTGACAGGACTCAGGCTGTGAGGCTATTGTCAAGATGGTGGAGACTGTTTCTTATCTGGCACTGACCTCACAGTGTACAGTCTATGGTAAAATAACCAATTTGCAGAACTTAGACAGGGTTTCTTTTACATAAACTTGTTGAATTGTAATCAGTGGAGGGAATGCCAAGGAAATGGAATTGGATTTTGCCCGAAGGGGAGAAAAGCTTGCAGAGGGAAAAAAGAAGCTGAGGATTTCCCTTTAAAAAACTGGATTAACACAGAAGTAACAGGGTGCTCGACCACTTCAA
The DNA here is from genome assembly GCA_000404065.3 of Pinus taeda. NCBI lineage: Eukaryota > Viridiplantae > Streptophyta > Pinopsida > Pinales > Pinaceae > Pinus > Pinus taeda. The sequence continues at coordinate 41,433 of APFE031458310.1, read as the reverse complement.
TTCAATGCTTGAGCAATTTTCGGAGTCTCTATGGGAGAAAATGGATGCAAGGTGTATGGCAATGGCCCGTTTGCTGAGGTAATGGCTTGAACTCGCAGGTTCCTTTGTGAATCAACAACTCGAATGATGCATGCAGGATGGTGAGTGATAGACTATAGGAGGAGCTCCTTTGGATGTGAATTACAGGGGCTTTAGGCGATTTTTAACAGAGACTATAAATGAAACAGGGTTTTCAGGCGGAAAGATGGATAAATACCTGTCTCTAAGGCACCGAGGATAGTTAGCAGGTACAACTCGAGCTGTGGGGTTGTGCTGTGGAGCCGAATTGCAAGTTGATGGACTGTATGAGCTCTGGAGGCGATTTGGTCATGAAGGCGCATGCACATTGTTTGTGGGTTCGAAAATAGAAATAATAGAAAAATAATTGTTTTCGCGACTTTTTAACCAATTTTGGACCTTTTGGTGCTTTTCTGGGATGACGTCATCAAGATGTATTTTTGTCATGTAGCGGGTACAGAGGATGACGTGGCACATGACGTGGATGATGATGTGGCACTTGACACGGTGGCAGGGTGGTGACGTCAGTGGATGACATGGCGCAGGTACAGAGCAGTGGCAGGCGACGTGGATGCAAATTCATCCGGTGACGTAGGCGGAGGGGCAGAGTGGTAAGCGGTTTCCATCGGACCGCCTTTGATACGGGAGCGGTAATTTTCAGCGGTGGCCCAATGCAATAGGAGGCCGACAGGTGTCCCGGTGTACGACGGTGAAACTGTCGACCATCGGGTACTAACGTACCGTGAAGGAGGCACGTCTGATATTGATTAGTACCGTCGGATCTGGGGGAGCTGATCCGATGGTGGATGGGAGGGAAATATGACCAGGTGTTATCACAGGAGCGCACCCGATAAACTTTGATTTTTGTATGGTTTCGGGTGGGTTTAGACCTTAGGTTAAGGATTTAATGTTCGCAGCGGGGATATGGCTATTTATTAATCAAATATCAATAAAACCCAAATGAAATGCATGCGCGGGGTAATGGTATGGTCTAGGGAGGGTAAGTGTGGTTATTTATTTAGCCTGGCGCTAAATAAACCCCGAGGTTATATGAACGCGAAAGGGTTAATATAGAGTCCCAAATGGACTTAATATTTCCTGAACTTTGTATTGTATGGTTATAGTGCCAGAGGGTGGGGATATCTATATTTTTGGGTTATTTATATAGTTTTTGTGTAATAGGGATGGGAAAATGTTTTTAGGGAGCTAATATAATAAAATTAGATGTTAATATGAATTTATGGATTTGGGAAGTGCATGGATGAATACTTAAGTTTATAGAATGAAAACTTAGGCATAGGGAAATGAATGGATTGTGGAATGATCAAATTTACACAAGAAATGTGGCTTCTTTTCACTAAGTCAACTCAGATGTCAACTTGGTATTTCATAAAAAATGGAGTGAAACTAAACTTTTCGGGCAAATCCCAAGGTCCTTGAGGGGATGTTAGTAAGTGATATTTGGAGGAATGAAGGGGAATTAGTCATGCTTCCCAAGTCATGCAACCAGATAACTTCCATGGTACCAGTTTCATTGATGAGATGAGTCCTCCTTGAAAAGGCAAAAAGTAATTATAACCTTGCTTCTGCAACCTCAAACTCCCTACCTAGCCTAATACACCTAGCATTTTTTCTTCCTTTGGATTGGGTGCACTTGAACTGGCAAACCCTGATTGTCTTCCTTTCTTTTGACTGCCCTCCTATCTAAATGTACCCTTATCTCTTCCAAGGGCCTAGTTTAAGTAGTTGGGCTTCTTAATTTCTCTACCTATCTACTCATCTGCCAAGCTTGAACTGTTTGGACATATATTATTTCTCTCTACAACAACAACAAATTTAAACATGGCATGGTCCAGATTGAACTGTTGGGCCATCCATCAAATGTGGTAATATTTGCGTATTTTGAACTTGCAAATAAGATAGCAGTGGCATTTTGACTGGCCACTTTCTTGGTATCTTGTTTTGGGGTTCATTTTTTCTATTTTTTTTGACCAATTCGTTTTCTTGCCTTTTGATTATTCTTTTAAGGCATACCCTCTTTTCATTTTTCAATTTTCTTTGTCGGTATACAAAATATGGAACCTTTGCAGCATGCAAGGATGAACATATTTAGCACTTCCACTGTCAATCATGAAAAATGAAACCTATTGGTATAGGAACCTAACATGTTGTACGGGCTGAAGCAAGCACCTCATGCTTGGTACACCACGATAGACAAATACTTCACCGGGTTGGGCTTCACAGAGAGTGAAGTGGATGTGAACTTGTACCACATCATGGTGAAAGGTAAGCTATTGGTCATCGTACTTTATGTTGGTGATCTCATATCGATTGATGATGATTAGTTGACTATGTCTTGTAACGAGGACCTTGCAAGAGAATTAGAGATGAAGGACATGGGTCTCATGCATTACTTCCTTGGCATGGAAGTGTGGTAGAAGGATGGGGAGTTGTTTGTGTCTCAGGTAAAGTATGCCAACGAGATACTCAGGAGATTCAACATGGATAAGTGCAAGCCCATGTAGACTCCACTAGCAGGTAACATGAGGAAGGAGGTTGCTACTTCAAGAGAAGTGGTAGAGGCTACTGTGTATAGGCAACTTGTGGGTTCACTGATGTACTTAATGAAAACATGACCAAATTTGTGCTATGTAGCGAACCAGCTGAGTCAAGTGATGGTTCAACCTACCAAGATGTTTTGGAAGGCGAAAAAGCATGTATTGACATACCTCAGAGGCACATATCAGTATGGATTATGGTACAGATGGATAGAGGGAGTGAAGATACAGGGCTTCATTGATGCAGATTGGGTAGGGAGTCCATCAGATCAGAAGATCACATCAGGAGGGATTATCAGCCTTAGGTCAGTGGCAGTTTCTTTGTACAGTAGGAAACAAAGGTCGGTTGCACTCAACACAGCAGATGTAGAATACATGGCTGCAAGTCAGACGGCATGTGAGGCCATCTAGATGTGGAAAATACTAGTTGGTTTGTTTTATCAGAGGATGGATCCAATTGTGATCTATTATGATAATTAGAATTGTATCTAACTCTCTGAGAATCTAATATTTCATGATAGGTCCAAGCACATTGACATCTGGTATCATCATTTCAGAGACTGTGTAGCGAGGAGGATCATATTGTTGTAGTATATCTCGACAGAGGAGCAAGATGTTGACATTTTGACAAAGGCATTGTCAAAGTGTAAATTCGAGTTTCATAGAGACAAGATCGGTGTGGCAGACAATCCCTTTCTTGTTGAGAGGGAGTGTTGAAATATGGCAACAAGAATATTCCAATTTAATTTGTCCTTTGATTAAATTGTGAATTAAAATCAAATTTAGTCTTAACAACTACTTGGAAATAATTGATTAATCAATTTAAATTAATTAGTTGGAGAAATTCAAGTTAGAAGTCTTTCTGAAGTCATGTAAGAGATATCCCTTAAATTAAGGAGATAAGATTGAGTTATATTTGCGTTGTAATTAGTTAACTCAGTTTACTAAGCTAAGTCCAGTTAAGTTAGTTCCAAATTGTTTGAGGAACTAATAGTGAGTTAACAGTCAATTGATGCATTAATGCACTCAACTAGTGCTACTCCAGTCAACTGAACATTCCCTCATTAGAAAATCATGCATGTCTATTCTGAGAAAGACCCAGTTGAGATTAATGTTCAAGGATAGTGTACTATCAGTTGCATGTGTTTTCTCATGGAGAAAACTCATGCATGCAGTCAAGGATTCATCCTTCAGGATTGCGCAGTTTTGAAGGCTAGTTTTCCACTTGGTAATAGGCTAATCATCCATAAGGAACAACGGAAGGAAATAGGAGCTTGAAGGGTAGAGAAGAAGGCTAAAGAGAAGCCAAGATTGTCTGTAAGCATATGTGAGGATTGTACTAAGATCTGGCTAGCTATGAGAGCTAAGGATTTGTATAATTCCTATGTATTTCCACCATGTATGATAATACAATAGTGTGGGGTTTTTATCTGAGACTTTCCCCAAAGTATTTTCATGTGTATTGTGCCATTGGTTCTTCTTCTTCTGGTTAAATTATTCAACTTGATCTTTAAGCTTCCACAAATTGATAGTAGAAGTAGGTTATAGTATTCTGCTTTGATTTACATTGCATTATCGAGTTAACCTATCATAGATTTTCTACACACCATGCCTTTCATCACCTTTTTACCCCTGCATCCATCCAATAAGTCAATTCAATATATATATATATATATACAATTTCAAAGAAGAAAAAAACAAACAGAAGAGGGTGAGAATAGAGGATTGCCTCGAAATTCTTGAAGCAACACCTATAGGAGATAGTGAGAATTTTTGCAACGCAGAGGCACCTACAGGATCCTATAAGAAAAACTACAGGATCCTACTCGAAGACCTACAGGATATAGAGAAGTCATCTACAGGATTATCAATGGGAATTAAGGGAGGAGAGCTCAAAGGTTTTCCTCATTAGACAGTAACTAGTGAGGTAGGAGCTATACCTTCCCATATTTTCCAGTAAAAAAATGAATAAAAATCCTCCATTTAGTTAAGGAAGTTGCAATCTAGGAGAATTATATTGTAGAGTCATTATTTAAATCTCTCACCCGCTAGAATTATTGAATTATATCCATACAAGCCTCTAAAATAACCAGGGAAAGATGATAGGGGGTTTTAACAAAATGGAACCCACAAACATAGTAAGAATTCATCAACACCCTCCTATAGTAAAAAATTTTACAAGGTGCAATTGGATGGGTTTTATTGAAAGAATGAGAGGATACGATGACAAGATGGCCAAAGACTTTTCTCTCTCACTCATACCCCTCACTAGGACTGTTACCGATCCATTTGGGCACATCAAATCCCAACATTCAGGTCAATGTTTTAGGGCTCATTAAAACCTAAATTCAGTTGTTTCATGCTCTAAACAAGTAACCCCTTTGAATTCCTCCTTCCCAAAAAGTTTCATGATCTAAGACATCCACAAATTTTCTCTAAAGGGACGAACACAGGTAGATACACTGTTAGGGTGCTCTGCAACATAGGTAGATACACTATCAAGGTGCTTTGCAGAGCACCGAAGCCCTCTTTAGGCTGTGCTGGGTGAATTTGAGAAAAATTCACATAGGATTTGGGGAATATTCTTATATTTTTGAGTCATCTAGAAGTTTCCCTGAATTATCAACTCCTATGAGCTCGAAAATGGATGAGGAATGAGTTAAGGTGCATCCTATCCTCTCATCCCTTCCTCCATGGAAGTAATTCTAAGTATGGAAGGCCATTCAATGCCACCATTAATGACAAAACATCCTTCATCCTCCTATAAATTGACCACTCATCTAAGTGACCAGGGGCTGGACTATGTTGAATTGTAGGAGATAATGCTGCTATGAGATTTGGCTTTGAAACAAGTGTTATGATGCTACAAGTTTGTCTTGCTTTTGATGTGATGTGGATGGGATCCAAACTGAAGGAATGACTTTGAATCAGACACTAATGGTTGTAATTCCTTCTTCTATCTAATAAAGCGTTTGAACCTTTTTCCATATGTTGTGTTCTTTCTTAATGCTTATATGTGTGAATTGTTTCTAATTCCTTTCATTTATATTCAATGGATCGTATGATTTGATCGGTTTTTGTCTTTTGTTGTGTTTACAGGTACTTCTCAAGTGGATTAAGTATGGGAAGGAGTGATTGAATCGATACAAGGGAGACGAGAGGAAAGCGGAACTACAGGTAGGTTTTCTATCTTCTCATCTTATATATTGTTTATAGGAAAAGTTTAAAACACTTTAAACTATTGTTCTCGGCACAAATACTTGTCTAGTGAATTAGTGTCTATCCGTAGATGCTAAATTATCCAAAACAGGGACCCATGCAATTGCTATGGTGAAAGGACTATCAGTAGAAATCACCCCTAAAGTGATAAGAAGAATCACCACGCTCCCTTTTGGGTTACCCTGGAGAAAATAGATAAGGGAAACAACACCCTTGCAAAGAAGACATTATTTTTGAAAGGGGAGGAGGCAATGGAGGACAAAAATTGGGTAAGAAGAGAAAGCCTTCCATACCCTTGGAATGCAGTTAGTTAGAACCTCATTAAATATATATCATGTGAAGGGAGATACAGTGTGGTGTATGGATACCATTTCAGACTCCTTCAAGAACTAAGATTTGAAGCAGATCCACCTTGTCAAACAAGTTAACTATACCCTACTTTCTTCTTCAATCACTAATAGATATGAGCATCAAAGTGCACAAGGGAAAACATCAACAACTAGCCCATCATGGGTTGATCAAACTAATACTAGATTATTCTCTACAAAACCTAAAACTCCCTATTACATGGACAACTTTCAGAGACATGAAAGCAGAGGGAGCAATTCAAGCTCTTGAATATAACAAAAGCCCCACTACTACTGATAAGGATGAAGAAACAAAGGGAGAAAATGAAGAGGAAACAGAGGAGGAAAAAGTTGACGAAAAGGAAGAGGAAAATGAAGAAAAGACAGAAGAAGAAACAAAAGAGGTGACATAAGAGCAGAGTGAGGAACTAGAAGAAGAAGAGAAAGAGAGAGACAAGGATGAGAAAGAGAATGGGAAAGAGGAGATAGAACAAAAGGAAGAACATAGGTCTATATTTCAATGCTAGGAAGGGGAAGAATCACCAAGGATATCTCCAAAACCCACAGAGAAGGAGGCAACAACTTCTCTTACTACCCTAAGTACACTTATCAAGTCAAAAGGAAAAAGACAAAGACAAACCCCACTATACTTTAGGACAAGAAAGAGCACAAGTATTAGGCAAGGAAGACCTCAAACACCCACCAAAACTCCTATTTTTATTGAAGACTCACCAAAGCAGTAAGAAAATATAGCCCCTCTTGAGAAAAATCAAGGATAAGGATCATCATGACAAGACTCTCCCAAATCTCCCATCACATATGTTAGGAGGCTTGTCACAAGGTCTTCCTCTTCAAAGGGAAAAGGTCTCCTACAAGAGACATAGAAATACCTATAGGAAGAAGAGGCCGTCCTATAGGAAACTCTATTAAACCTACAGGAAACTTAGAAAATGGACCAAGAAGGTATCACTCAACAAGAAACAAAGGAAAAAGACCTCGATCTCAGAGAGCCTAGTCCACAACTCAACCTCAGCTCTTACTACAGATTCATTGAAGGGGTAGGGTCACCCCACAGAAGTTTTCCATCCCCTTATTCATTGAACTTGAGAAAGAAAGGGCAAGAACACATAGGTGGATGCAAATTGCCAAATCAAAAGGAGTGGGGGATGTAGGCCACATGCAAGAAAAATTGAAGGAGATGGGTAGAGAATTGAGTAGCATAAGGGACAGAGAGGCAATGATGAAAGCTCAATTAGAAGTAGAGAATGCATGGCTAAGGGGACAATTACAAGAAAGGGAAAGCTAGTTGGTAGCGATGACTAGTTTAGCCTTAGAGGCAATCCAGTGTAGGATGCTAGCCAAGTCTTATGCCTTGTATCTCAAGGAACAATGGCTACAATTCCAAATTAAGACTTTAGCATAGAGAGGAACTATGCCCTTCTAATACTATAGACAATTCATTGATCTTTATAATCAAAGAACCTTGGAAGAGAGAGAAAGATGTCCGAGTTTAACCTACACAACTTGACCTTGATAGATTTGAATGTGTGGGACCCAAATTCAAAGCTATGAGACTTGCAATTGATGTCCTTAGCATCATGGATGAATCGTGAGGAGGGGAAAGCTACCGAGATGAGAAAGGCAATGGAAAGAGAAGATATAGAACCACTTATTATCAGAGCTAAACAATCCAATCAAATAACTGTCAACAACCTGATTGTAAATGATCCTAAGCTTGAACCTAGGTAACTTGCTGCACAAGAGAAAATAGTCACACAATTTGAAGACATGTTCAGGTTGCTAGGATATGACAAAATGCAATCTTTCCAAAGAATATGGAACACCTTTCCTTACAGCCTGAAAATCAGAGAATACCATTCTCCTCAGAGAATGATAGAGGCACTAAAAAGAACACCGATGTACAAGAAAGCTCTACAAAGACTCAAAGTCAATTAGATTGGCTTGAGACTTAGTCCACCACTAATTTTAGGAATGTTGGAAGGAAGGAAAGAAGAATAAGAAAGAAAGGAGTGGGAAGAGATAGAGAGCAAGGCAGTATTTTGTTCACGAGAAGACGAAACTACAACAGAAGCATGGGATGTCAGGGAGGCCACTAGAGCAATGAAGAACATGGATATAGATTGAGTTGCTTAGAGGATGAGAAACACTTTCAATAGGGGGTGATGATGAGCCTCATCATTTGGTAATTATATGGACATTAATACACCTCCAAGCTTATTAAAATAAACTCTTCTCATAATTCCTTACACGTTTTAATTATATTTTGCTTAATGAGACGAGTAAAAGTAAGATGTATGTCTAGTGGTCTAATGTGTATTGATTTCAGGTTTTTGAGAACAAATCATGGAAATTTTGGCTATTTGAGGGTAGAAACTTGAATGAGACAAGGAGGAGATATTATAAGAGGTAGATCCTCCTCACTAAATCCTCACTCATTCGAATATTCCTCAATCAAATCACACTAGCTCAGAGTTGCAAGCAACCGAGTCATGCAGCTCATGGGCAGCCGAGCCAGTGACAGTTAAGAGACAGTTCATTTTGAGTTTGGGAGCCAAGCCTCAGATTTGAGGAAGTCGTTGGACACTTTAATTGTATAAATAGGGAGGCCTAGAGCCTCATTAGGATTCAAATTGTTTATGTAAGAGCACTAAGAATTTTCGAGTTCAACGTTTGTGGCAAAACATTGTTTTGTAATTTTTATGATATTATAATGAGAATGAGCATTTCCATGATCCAAAATTGAGTTGACTCACAGGGCTAAAGCTCTTGGGTTAGGGCCCAACCCTAGCAACAAAGGCTCCTCTTCTTGTACTTGTATGTTTACGTTATTTCATAGATTAATGTTGAATTGGTTTTAACATTGTTTCATTACAAGTATTGGTGAATTTTATTAGTTTGCTTCCATTTATGCATTACTTTAGCAGTAGCTTTATAGAGATAAAGGAATACCAAAAAGGCTGATAGTAGGTGGATTTTTTCTGACTCCTCCCTTCAAGGACCATGGTTTGAGGAAAAACTCCTATTCAACCCCAAAAAGAAATAATTTTGAGTTCTTATGGAATTTCAAGTTTTCTGCTAGCTAGGCCAGCATCTTTTCAGTTTTCAAGAATAGGCTTCAATCATCATCTTCAGCTTTTTTTAGATCTCATGGTGTTTCACAATATTCCACAAGTATTTCCATGCATGAATTAGGGAACTAAATAATGAAATTATGTTTTCTTAAGTTGACTAGAAATATTCATCGTTTGATATGATTCATGGATAAATTCCAGTAATGTATGTATTGCAAGAGTTTCAATAGTGTAGGAGCATCTCATGATAACAACCCCAGCCTAACCTCATCCATCCATGATCACAAAAATACACCAAGTCCTTCAACCAATTCATCATTCCATAAGAACAACTTTCCAGGTTTGTTGAGAAAATCTAGCACACCCTTGCCTTGTTTCTTCCATCATTCACCTTCCCTCATCCCTATACCACCTTCCAAGTCACCCCTATTACTCTCGACTGGATCCTGTAGGAATACAGGGGATCCTGTAGGAGCATTAAGACGACCTGTAGTGGCCTGTTTTGAGGCCATTTGTGGAAAAAGCATACAGGAAGATTGGAGAAGACCCCTAATTACCTCCAAATCCATTTGAACTTCCATCACCATCTCTTACCCACCTTCCACATCATCAAGAAGATTTAGCATTCAGATTTTCACAAAAAAATGACAAAAAGGAAAAAAGAGTTATTGTGTTCATTCATATGCACATCAGTAGAATGTTTGGTTATTTCAAATTGCATGCCTAGGATAGTTAGGATTACACACATGTTAGCTTAGTATTCTTCTGAAGCAAGATCTGTTAGCAATTAGTTAGATGAGTAGTGTGTTTAAAGCATTGATTTTAGTCTTTCCTTACTGCAGTAGACAATATTTCAATTTTCCAATTAGTGCAAAATTCCATTTTCTTCATTGGTAATCAAACTCCTTTTGAATCAATAGAAGTTTGGTTTGAGAAACCATATTGGTCTATCTCGAGCTCAAAAATGACAAAGAGTGGACCCATCACATCTACTTATGTATACAACGCTGTCACCTCCAAGTTTGTATGAACCCTAGGTTGATAAAGTAAAGTTGGTAGCCCCAAGAGTTGCAACATTCTTGTCGTAATATTGGTACTCGTCATAAACCCCATAGGGTGAAAATCAACAAACATTTAATTTTATTATTAAACACTTGTGAGGGTGTTCATCCCTTTCTCAATGACTTATAAGGGAGTCCATCCCTTAATCATTTCCACAAAATATTACAATGAAATATCATTAGAATACAACATACCTAGCTAAAAGTTATTACAATGATCATTAAACCATTTACCCACAAATTACCACTCTTTATATGCTTGTGGCATGATTGTTCCATCAGTGGACCATCTTACAACTTGTACTCATTTCCATGGACCATTAGTTTTCTATCTTTGATAATGTTAAAAGTACACAATGTTAAACATAATTTGTCTTTTGCACGAATCACCATCCCGTCCTCCCATTGTTGTTGTCAACAAGATTTGGTAACATGATTTGATAATTAATTAATCAATCAATAATCAATCTTTGAAAGTGACCTTTTACATCTATTCATGTGCATACATGAGGTGTAAATATAATATCACAACATGCTTATTCTAACAACATTTTACATGTATAAAAAAATAATTATCAAGCATGTCAAAAGAATTACCTTGTTGCTATGTTCATTCTCACACCATCACACATTCATATCCAAAGGAAACCACTGTAATTAGATAAAAGCTTATTAAAAGAGAGATAGCCCCTTATATTCTTAGTTATGCATGTAACTAAGTAATCTTTCCAATACAATATATATTATTATAATACATAAAAATAGATGTCCCCTTTTAAGGGAAAGCTAACATGATAGACATAATTATCGTGCATGCAAATGCAAGTCCCTTTTTGAAAAGAATATTTTCCAAGAGAGAGCTATTTATAAAATCTATTGTATTCACAAAGACATGTGTTGCTCTAAAACAAAACTAATGTCTTAGTCATTATTTCTTTCATGCGGATATATGCATTTTACAAGGGAAGGCTGGTGCATTTATTGCAGTAAATACTTGTTTTCCTTCCAGGATCTAACATAATACTTATTCTTTTCTACACACAAATCCATGTTTCTATTTAAAATATATAACACAATAGTTGTACCAATCCATGTTTCTCTTTAAAATATCTAACACGATAGTTCTATTTTCATGCAAGTAGTCAACCATTGTTTCTATGCTTATGCATATGTGTTCATTTCAAATAAAATTATTTGTGAAAATAACACATAGTTATTTTCAAGAACCCAACATAGTTTCTCTATTTTAGGTACAAAGTTCTCAAGCATTTGTTCTCAAGAAAGTATTATAACAAAGTTCTCATGCATTAGTTTTTAAGAAAGTATCATAATCAACCTTTCTTTTTGGGTATAGGAACTAAGATAATAATAATGTTAACCTTTTATGCATTAAAGCATGCAAATAAATTAAAGTATCCAATATGAAACACCCAAATCATTTATCTTCCCAAATCATTTATCTTTTTACCCACCAAAACTGTTATAGCTCCAAACCTCACTCTTGATGTTTGTGATGCTGCACTCATGGCCTAGGGCAACCCCTCCTTCCAGCCATGGTCCAAAATTAAAAAAAAAACAGTGTTTTACTCCCTATACGCGACATTGTCCTGAGCTAAATGCGTATGTACGTGGGTTGGGTATACACAGACCCACGTACATACGCATTTAGCTCAGGGAAATTTTGCGTATAGGGAGTAAAACACTGTTTTTTTTTTTAATTTTGGACTAGGTCTGGAAGGAGGGGTTGCCCTAGGCCATGAGTGCAGCATCACAAACATCAAGAGTGAGGTTTGGAGCTATAACAAAAACATGTAACTTTTGTAAACCCTTGCAAATGAATTAACACAATTGATTTACCTTTCACACACAAGAAAAACATATTCTTTCCAAAGAAGATTCCTATGACTTATATTATCTATGTGCATTTTATCTATGCATAGGTTATTATGTTTTCTCATAACTAAGTATTATTTTTTTTTAAATAACTCTCTTACGCATGAGAATCCATGGGAATATTTTCCATGGATTTATTAAATAACTAATATTTACCAACACCATGGAAATATTTTACCATGACTAAGCACAAAATGATTGTGTTCTTTTTCAAAAAACAACACAAAATTTATCCATTCTATTTAACCAAAAGGTCATAGTTACTTATCTTTTCTTCAAAAAAGACTTATTCTTATAAAGACATAAGGTAGTTATTAAAAAGACACATTTCAAAAAGAAAATCCCACTTTCCAAGAAAAATAATCTAGTTAATTTTTCGCTTTTATTTTTCACCACCCATGAAACCATTTCAGAAATTAGCATGTTTAATATATATTCACTTCCAAAAAAATAACTTGGATTCGTTATCATTTCATATACCAGTATGAAATCCATTTTCTTTTATATATATATTAAGGATATGCAATTTTACTTATCTTTTACTGTTGAAGATATATATAAACTTTATCTATATGCACTAGCATGCTTTCTTTACTAAGAAAACTAACATGAATGTATGCATGAAATTTTCATGAATTCTTTTCTTTTCAAGAAAAACTCTTTAATTTACCTTCAAACCCATGAAGATTACAAAAATTAATCTAGTAATTTAACATTTCATCTTTTCATCGATTCAAGAACTCATGAGAATATTTTCAAGGATTAAATTAATTCACATACCTCTTGTATGCAATGACATCTTGAATAGTGTAGAAGAAAATTAGTAGAGTTACATCTCTCTAGAAACTTTTCCAAACCTTTTTTTGTTTCCATTGCCATAGAGGGCTATTAATCCATCTCTTGGATGAATGAAATGCTCCATCTATGTCAACGACACCAAAAAATAGCCATCACAACGATTATTTAATACATAAGTATAAAGAATCCCCATTGCTTCAATAGTGAATCTCATGACCCTTTTGTCAGATAAAACCACATTGCCCGAATAGATGGTGTGGTCCATTC
>APFE031458310.1:0-23575 GCA_000404065.3 Pinus taeda | reverse complement strand
AAAAATCCTGAGTGCCCTCCTAAGGGAGAGGTGTGCAATTCCATAAGAATATTTTGTTTGAGTTTGGAATTTTTACATAGGTATAAGTGATCTTTGTACCATAACGAATCATTTATCTAGCTAAATGTATCAGATGTACTAGGATCTTGTTGTACATTTTGAATGAGTGCCCACACTTCTTTGTCATTATTCCATTCATACCTTCCTTCTTTTATCCAATCAGGATAGATAATAGACATGGCGCAAAGCAATGCTTCCACATCCTCATCCTTTCTTGAGAGTGCATCTATCGCAACATTTTTCTTCCCTCTTTTGTAGATAATTTCAAAGTCATAACCGAACATCTTTGTGACCCATTTTTTCTGTTCTTCTGAAGATAAGATTTGTTCTAAAAGGTATTTAAGACTATCATGATCTCTTTTCACCTTGAAGTGTCTTCCCATTAGGTAGGGTCACCATTTCTTAACTGCATGTAGTATTTCCAACATTTCCTTCTCATAAATAGCTTCGTGTAAATACTTTCCTTTGATTGAACGACTTTAGAAAGCAATGGGTCTTTCTTCTTTCATTAAACAACACCAATTCCATTTCCTCAGGCATCACATTCCCTAATAAAGGTTTTTTTGAAGTCCAGTGTAGCTAAGGCTAGTGCTTGGCACATTGCCTCTTTAAGATGTTCAATTCCTTCGTTGCTTCTGGAGTCCATGAAAATGCATCTTTCTTCAATAATGTTGTTAGAGGTGCTACTATTCACCCATAATTCTTAAAAAATTGCAATAATACCCTGTCAACCCGAGAAGTCCTCACAGATTCTTTATAGATATGGGGATTTTCCATTCTTTAATGGCTTTAATTTTCCTAGGGTCTACCTTCACACCTTCATGATATACAATAATGCCCATATATTCCACCTCTTGTACTCCAAAGAAACATTTGGAGATTTTTGCATATAATTGTTTCTCCTCCAATAGTTTGAGCACCTTCTCAAAATGTTGAACATGATCCTTCCAATACTTGTTGTAGATTAGTATATCATCAAAAAATACTAATGCAAATTTTCTAAGGAAGGGTTTGAAAATGGAATTCATCAAACCTTGAAATGTAGAAGGTGCATTGGTAAGGCCAAAAGGCATGGCTAAACATTCATAATGACCCTCATGAGTTATAAATGTTGTTTTTGGAATATCTTTAATCTTCATTTTGATTTGATGATATCATGAACGAAGATCCAAATTGGTGAAGTAAATTGATCCATGCAATTCATCCAACATTTCGTTAGTGACAAGAATGTGAAATTTATCTTTAGTAGTGATCTTGTTGAGCTCCCTATAATCTAGACACATGTGCCATGAACCATCTTTCTTGTGCACCAATACTACTGGAGCAAAGAAAGAACTTTGACTAGGTTGAATTATACCAACCTCTAGCATTTCTGCAACCATATGTTTATTTTCACTCTTTTGGGAATAGGGATATCCGTAAGGCCTGATGTTTGGAGGAACACTTCCTGGAATCAAATGAATAACATGATCATCATCACGAACAGGTGGGAGGCCTTTGGGAGTCTCAAATACCTTGGAATGATTGTCTAAGGCCTTTTGGAGATATTGAGAAATAGATTATTTCAATGTGGGAACCTTTAGCGAACATACTTGTGAAATTACACCTCGTTGTTCTTTCTTTAGAAGATTTTTCATTATGTTAGAGCTAATTATTTTTCCTGGTTTCCATGTGATACCCCTTAATTCAACTTCCTTTCCTTCCGAAGAAAATTTCATGAAATTTTCTTGAAAATAAAAAGCTATTGTACCCAAGGATTGTAGCCATTGGACTCTTAGTACATCATCAGCACCACCCATTGGAATGGAAAGCATTGGGCTGTTACATACATATTCTCCCATAGATGGCGTTAAACGCATACATGGTAGAAACAGAGTATGAATGATAATCATGAGAGTACATCTATTATTGACATGATATACATTTATAATACATAGGAGTGACCCTTGGTTTCATATTCCAAGTGGTAGCTTGGACTCCCTCTGGATGTTCAACTTCCACACCAACCATTAGAGGATTAGGTGTCCAACATTCCCCCCCCTAGTCCGAAGGGTTATGTATGAGTCCAAGAAGAGAGTTGTAATACAAAACGTGCAAAAATGCATGGCAGCACTAGGTTGAATGTGCTCTCTAAAATGTTGGTATCAAGGGAGGTGGTTTAAGGATGACCACCAACACTGAAATAATTAGTGCAGTTCCCAGAACTCTTCTAGGTCTGGTAAGAAGTTGAGGTCTTCTGCTAGAGGAAGTGCTCCTGATGTTTTGGGGAGGGAAACCTTCAACCATGGAAGGGGGGCCTCACCCCACATAAAAGGAAGAACCTCAACCTAAAAATGGAGGTCTCAACCTGTGATTGTTTAAGGATTACCACCAACTCTGTAATGCTTAATGAAATTCCTAGAACTCTTCCAAAATTGGAAAGAAGTTGAAGTCTTTTGATAGAGGAAGTGTCCGTAATTATTTGAAGAGGCATCACCCACTGAAGGCATGCTCAAGGGGCATATTTGTCTTTGGCTAAAATTATGAATCCAGTATGGCAGGTTGTGACTCAGGCTCACTTGATGTGGCTTTGAAGCTTGTATAGGACCATCAATTTCCCCCCTGTTAGATACAAGGTGAGAAGATGGCGAAAAATCAAATGAAAGACTATTCAATACTCTAGAGAAAGTTCTAACATATGACTAAAATATATTTTTGGATGTTGAGGTCAATTTCCAAGAAGTGATCCATCCAAGGTGAATCTTTGTTATTGCAAGCAATTTTCTTTTAAAGCATATGTTTAAAGAATGACTAGTTTATGACAGTGCTTACATGGATGAAGATCAAAACAATGATCTTTCACATGCCCAACTTGGTCAAAATGTTGGCATTTAACATTTTGTTGTTGCTACTATGGAAAAGGAATAGAATTTGAAATAGTTGAAGGTAAACTGTCATATCCAAGACCAGTTTTGTGCTTGTTGTGGACAAGCTCTTCCCAAGGTTTGATGATTATCATGGGAAGTACAGGTTGGAATTCTAAATCTACATTCACATCTGCTCTTGAATCAACCTCAACTTTACTATCTTGATTAGTTTTTGGATGTTGATGGGAGTTAGTTTCTGACTGGAAAAGAGAATTGTTCTAAATAGAAACAAGTTCAGAATCATGACTATACTTCTGTAACTCCTCTTGCTAAAGTTGAGATTCAAGATTTAAAAAATCAATCTTTTCATGTACATCTTGTAAATAATGAATATCGGTGAGAAAATCCTTGCTGATTTTGACTGTGTTATCCATGGTAGAGAGTATTATATTGTCTAGTAACTCAATTATTTCACCAATTGGAACCTTTTTTAAACAAATGAAGTGCGTTGATGATACTTTGAGTCCTTTAAAAAGCTAACTAGATCAATTTATTTGTATAAAACAATCTTCTTGAAAAAATCAGTCAAGTTCCTTGAAGAAATCTGTCAACCACTCCTTAGAAAACTTGAGCATTCCTTTAATGTAAAATTTGAAAAAAGGTAAACAAATACAAATTGGAAAAAATTCTAGTTGCAACTTAGCTGACAAATCACTGAAGAACTTAATTTATATAATTTCCAAACACCAAAAATTCTTGAGCAAAATTTTACTCCATTTTTGCGAAATGACTTTCTTGTCCAACAAATATCTTTTCCCAAATATGCTCCTTGTGGAGCTTTCAAAACCTTTAAAATAATTCTAGCTCTGCTCTACGAGGATCTCCCATTTTTCTATCGTTTATAGCCATGCTTTTTTTCTCTTTTTATTTCTTCGAAGAAAGTATGAATAAAATAAAGACTCCGAACAATATCACTGCCAATTATTGTTGTTACTCAACCCTCCAATTGTTTGAGACGCAAGGAAAGTTGATAACCACAAAATAATATGACGAAGGAAATGGATATTGATAAGGCAATACCCTTGTTGATTTTCTTCATTCCGAATTATAGAAATGCAAGTATTGAAATTAATAAAATAATTATTTGAAGTACATGCGAATATAAATCTATTAGATGATCTTCTCCATTCATTAGTTATGACTAAAATTTCTCTAAACCATATGTTGTTCGATGGTCCTCATTAAAGTGATGAACATTAATGAAATATCTATGCCCACTGATTCCACTTTCATGAGAAAAATTGCATGAAGCAAGAGTCATAAAACCAATCTTTCATCTGCCTCAATTGAAACCGACACCATATTACCTCAATTCTTTTAAACCTTGATCAATTCTAGGACATTTAGAAATTCAAATGATTCCTACTAGAAGGAGTCCCATCCAGAATCAAGTGAAAGCCTAGGCTCCTTATGCCCCTCCTGTTATCTCAAACCAATTGTACTTTGCGGTAGAACCTTATCGAATGCAGGACCAAAACTGCCGAAGCCAAATTCATTCCACATCAAGTGAGCACTGAATGATTTGACTCAAATTATTCAAACAAAAAATGGTGAATGAAATTAAATTATTCTAATGAAATTCATCACGGTTTAAACAAAAATCTCTCCACTGTGGTTGGCTGGTACAACAATCATAGAAGAATGGCATTTTGAATTTTGAATTGACAGCATGATCGGTCACTCATAGTAATATGATAATAGGTGTGAAAAGTGTTTTATCTTCTTGGGTGGAGGCACCAAGTTTGAGACCTACAAAGCAGCAAAGGTGAACAGTCAGTGGCAACCACATTCAAACACTTTACTCACAGTCACTCTAGGATGGTCGCAGACACTGTCTATGCATCATAATATAAGGGCCTTGAATGATCTTTTGTATTCGGCTACGTTTTCAGTCAAGTCGTAGCCTAGAAGACAGGAAAATATATATCTCTAGTCTGTTACCATCTCTGAGCATGAATCCAATGCCGAAAATGCTAATATATCCCCTGCAGGCTTCGTCGAAATGCAGTGTGGCTTCAACAGCACGAGGAGTTATTGACTATGTGTAGAGGAGGGGCTGACTATGTGTGGGGGAGTGGTGGAATATGGTTATGCTCTGATACCAGTTGACTATATATGGAGGAGGGTTGTGTATGGCAGAAACATACGGGACCACACACAACAATAATAGTGTAGTGAGGAGGCGTGTAAGAGGAGTTTACCAACACAGACACAGTGAATTTATGAGCACACCAGCTTGCAAAGAAACATCTCAATGCAACACTACAACTCCTTAAACATTAAGATTATTGTTGAATACAAAATGCAGTAATGCACTCAAGGCGGAGAGAGGTTTCAATCTGCAAAAGATGCAAAACAGAGGGACAAAATATGGTAGCAAAATCTGATAGGAGTTACACTATAGAAAACTAAATTGTGACCTACGCACTTGGGTATGAGGGAAATATGTCAGTTTTTCTATATTAGGAAAATTGGCAGAACTGCAGGATAAGCATGCACAGAAGGGCCACAAGAACAAGTGGCACACAATTCAGCACGGTAGGAGATCACTCACTCTGATACCATGTTAAAATACATACATGTCAACAATGAAGTATGAATGATAAGCATGGGAGTACATTTATTATTGACATGATATACATTTATAATACATAGGAGTGACCCTTGGTTTCATATTCCAAGTGGTCCCTTGGACTCCCTTTGGTTGTTCAACTTCCACACTAACCCTTAGAGGACTAGGGGTCCAATAGGTAGCTTGATATTATGGAACTTTCCAGAGAAATTTATGGTTCCTCCACTTGCAACCATCACTTGACACTTTGGTGCGAGATATAGGAATCAATCCAATTCCTTGGCTATATTACAACGAATAAAATTGGGTACTTCCAAAATCAATAAAGACTATTACCTTTTTCTTCTTGATATGTCCTTCTATCTTGATAGTTTGAGGAGTGGTAATTCCGGCCAATGCATTACAAGATATGGGTGGATTCATTTCTTCTTTCTCTAGGGATTTTTCCTGGTGTATATCCTCTTCTTTCGATGTTTCTTGTTCATTTTCTTTCTCCTCTTCACAATCTATGTAAAATAATTTATTCTCATCAAACTTATGACCTTTAGTGTATTGTTATCACAACTGCAACAAAGCCATTTTTCTCTTTTTTATTCCAATTGTTGTGGTGTCAACTTCGTATGTTGTGGAAGGCTAGGGGCAACAACACTTCCATCTTTATAGTTGTAAGTGGTAGGCTTCCTTGTGGCCATAATTTTTCTTTCCATTTTTCTTGCAAACCTAAATGCCTTCTCTAATGAATCAGGTTCCCAAAGGAAAACCTCATGTTGGATGTTATCCATTAAAGTCCCTATGAACACATCAATCCTATGCTCCTCTGGAATATATTTGACCCTTATATTCAATTTTTTGAATTACTCAATGTGCTCCATCATTGAACCCTTTTGTTTGAGATTTATTAATTGGCTCAAAAAAGTGTTTCTTTTTTATCCTTGTAATGTGTTGTCATTTCTTCCATAAAAATTGCCCAAGTGACAATTTGTTTACGAGAGCAAAGCCATCGATACCATACAAACTAATTTGGTTCCAAATATAAAGTTGCAATGTGTACCTTTTGTGTGTTTTTCACATTATGGATATCGAAATATTGCTCCATCTGTAGTATCCACGTTATGACATCCTTGCCATCAAACTTCCTCATATCGAGCTTTGGAACATGGTGGGTCTTTAATCCACCGTTAGAGTCTATGAAATCATGATTAACATTTCTTTTGTTCTCCTCATGAGTTTCCTTTACCACCCTTTCGCCATTAGTAAGCATTTCTTGTAGAAAATTTGTCAAATTCTTCTTCAAATATTCCACATTTCCTTTAAGTTTTTCTTCTATACCATCCATCTTAGCTTCCACATCTATCTTCAAATCTTCCATGTTTTCTTTAAGTTTTTATTCTATACCATTCCTCTTAGCTTCCATGCCTTTCTTTAAACCATTCATCTTAGCTTCCACACCATCCATTTTACCTTCCATGCCTTTCTTTAAACTATCCATCTCAGCTTTTGCTACTTTTTGTGAGAGTGAATTTTGTTGCACTTGGTCTCATAATTTCGATGTATCATGTTGTATTTCTTCCTCTTCTTCATGAGTCATGCTAGAGTTTTCAGGTTTCTTACTAGGTGTTTCCATTTTATTTCTTCGGGGCATCAATTAATAATGCTTCACTACACCCTTTGAATTCCCTAAAGCTAATTTTTCAAACCAAAATTATGCAAAAAAAAAAAAAACTACACACCTTTTTTTCACTTTGTAGGATCTCAATATTGAATCCGTTGTATCTCTATAATTTCGGAACTCCAAGGTCTAAAATTTCATCTTGAAGTAGCCCTCTAAGTCCTCTTTCCAATCCTGCAAGTCTAATCAAGATTGGATTCTCCAAGGAAGAGTTATTCCAAATCTTCCACGATGACCTGATTATAGACTGGTTCAGTAGAGAGAACTTGTATGAAGTGCCACATGTCATTGTTTTGACCTTAGGACCTAAAACCGATACATAGAAAACTATAGGTTTCCTATTTCTGTAACTTCTAATGAAATTTCAATCTAATGCTTAGAAATAACGTTATGATGATCTTCCCGAGGTCGCTTGTTTGATATATATTTCAGGATCTTGCAAAAACCCTAACTTTCTTGGATCATATCTTCGAAAATATAGTGAGACAAGATTGGAAATTTGGAACCAAGGTTTAGAGAGATTTCAAATCAAATGGGTTTTTTTTTTAGCTTCTGAAACATCACAGAAAAAAATTATAGCGAAAATGCCACGATGACATGTTTGGCGCAGCGAAACCCTAGAATCCAAAACTCTGATACCAAATGTTATGCAACCAACTCACAAAATAGAATAAAAGATAGATCAAGGCCTTAAAAATTAGACTCTTCTAGGGGAAAACCTTTACATTACACAAATGAACAATTCTTGGATGATAAAAATGAAAAAGCCTTCTTTCTATGTATAGGAGTCTAAGGGGTCACAATATAAGCAAAGTCGACATAATAATATAAGGGAACAAGAATTACAATAGTGGGCTTCTACGGGGCACAATAATAACAATATTGGGACAATAGGGGCACAACAATAACAATAAGGGCTACAATGAAAATAATAATAGGGGAATCACTAGTATTATAGGGACCTAACAATTCTACTCTCCATCACTTGGCCATTATTCGAATTGATACATTAGGAAAAAAAAATCTCTATATCAACTTACCATTACTTACCCATTACTCTTGAAAGTCATGGTCACTTTTATGCAAGTTTTTTAAGAATGTTTGGAAACCCATCTAGACTCCATGGAAAACACCCTGTAATATATGACTAACAAATCTAACATAATCATATTAGGCACAACATTTTCAATCAAATGAAATATTTTTAATTATCAATCAATCTTGTAATGTTAGGTGATATTTCAATCACATTAATTCTACAAGTACTTAGAGAGAACCAACACTCTAATCATCAAAATCATAAATCACTGCACCACGTGCACATTGTCTTAGCTCCCGCTAAAGATATCCACACAATACTTCTAAAAGTACTCGTAGAGCACCTAATTCCCTTTGATAATTCAAATGACCAATAAATGCACCAAGTGCATACTATCTTAGCCTCTACCAAGACTTTCAAAAAATTGGTAATACAATAAAGAAACTAAAATTCCAATAATTCCTTATGGAGCACTACGCTCCTTTCGTGTTAAGATGTACAACCATATACTACAAAAAAAACTACTAAACACAAAATTATGCTTTTACATATACTTTACCAATTAAATTGATCCAAATTGGATCATTATATTGTTTTTCATCGATCTCGATGCATTTGGAAAGTGGAGGAATCAGCTCATGGGACCATTTTTATTGGCGAGACACAATTTGGAAAAATGGGGTCTGAAACATTCCAAGAGTGTTTTGAGGCATCAAATGATGTTTTTTTTTTTGTAGAACTTTGTATCTTAGCTCCACAACTTTTCATGATATTCTACACAGAGAAATATTTTCAACAACATAAGAATTTCGTCAAGCGGAGTCCGTATGAAAAGGTTATGCCACTCAGAAGTTGACCTTCCTGGTTTCACACCTATAATTCGGTAGAATGTCGCGCTAGCCCCCATTATCCATGGAAAAGGGGATAGACACGTGTTTGTGATGTAAAAGACTCTAGAAGGGTCTATTTTGTAACTCTAGTTAAGAGTTTATATAGTCAAACTTAACCACTAGTAGGCTATCAGGTTGTGTTATAACTGGGCCATTAGGAGGAAGAGGCATTCCATTCTTTCGAGAGAATTTTGTTCCATAGGTGAGTAAAGATAGATAGGAGAGATAGGAGGTAGAGAATACAGAGAGGATCTATGCATTGTAGTAGCCAATGGGCCACAAACATTACTTCTTTGTATCTATAGCCATATTTCTAGATAGAGAAAGTGAGCGAAGCGACTTCACCTTCCAGGTGGGTTTTCTCCCAAAAGGGTTTCCCAGAGAGCATATCTTTTGTCTTATGTGAGTGTGATCTTGTTTTATTTGTTCTCTACTTTTCTGCATAATTTATATTCACATGTATGCACTAATCATAGGAAAATCTAGAGATCTAGAAATTAAATAAAATGGCAATAGTGTAGAATCTCCTATTTTTCTAATATAATATTATTAGATTTGTTGTGACGAATTGTCTAGTGGAATATCCATGGTAGTTTAGAAATCATAAATTCCACTATATATACCAGATGCAAGGGTTACTTCTAATAAAAAGGTTTTGGTTTAAATGTTAGTATTTTATTTGTACAACAACTTCCAAAGTTATTTCCATTTAATTTATTTGTTTTATTGCTTAACTCTAGTGAGGTTACAACAATGTTAAACTAAACCTATCCCCTACCCCACCCGAGTCATTGTCACAAGGTTGGGAAACTTCGAGAGGGTTTATGATAACCCACCACCAAGAAATACATAACAGGCTTGGACATTGGCTTGCAATCCCTGGCCAGAGAAATTACAAATTTATAGAGGCAGAAGAAGGATCTAGAATCCTGTATGAGATTTAGATGGAGATCTAGAAATTAATGGCGGTGTAGAAGGATCTAGAATCCTAGAGATCTAGAAACTAATGGTGGTGTAGAAGGATCTAGAATCCTGCATGTGATTCATGAATTTGGCTTCACACTTAACACTCTCTCCAAAAATTGGGAGGAGGGGGGAATTTACTTGGACAATGGCCATTGGAAACAAGATTTCCTTGTAAAGACCTGAGCATAGAGGAATCAATCATGACACAATTATTTTAACAATAAATTATAGATATTCTACATAGGGTTATAAGAATTTTTCCCTAGAATAAGTGGAAGAGTTGGGCTTAGCAAAAAATCCATTGTAAGTCCTTTCAAGTTAAAGGGGCAGAAATTTTGGAATACTATAATGAAATTCCTCATTTTTGCAACTTGGAAAAGAAATATGATAGCTGGTTAGACCACAAAAACCAAGAATGCTACAACGAAAGAATGAGGTGGCATTTCTCATTCAAGAACTTGGAACCTAATCTCTGCTTCTTACCAAAATTAAGTCGTGGGGTACCAAATCTCCTCAGGGAGGATAGCAACAACATGGAAAGAAAATAAAATCACACTTGGATTAACATAAGAGCCAGCAAGGGCAATTCGAATGGCCATAACTGTCATGGTAAAGTCAAATGGAATCCAAACTAGAAAACCATGTGAAATGAAAAAGAGCAAGGGAAAAGACCCTATTTTCCAAAAGGAAACCCTAACAGCATAAGTGTCATTTGATTGTTCAAAATGATCACAACCATTCGCGATTTTACCCACCTACTCGACCACATGAAAGCCATGTGTCAACGGTTGTCTAAACGAGTATGATGCAGCTTTGTGGTAAAGTTATGTGCCAGCATTAATAAAATAGACCCACAACAGTCATCAACATAAAGGGATAATATGTGGAATATCCAAAGTTCAAAGCTTGGGGTGGGGTGATTCCTTAACCAAGTGAACATTCATAAGGAGGACATTGTTAGGGCCTACGTTAAGTTGTATGCCAAGGAGGTGGAGCACCATGTTATACTTAAGCTATACATGGATAGAAGATGGTAGTATAATAAAACCACAATTACATATATATGATAAGTGCAATAGACCCACAAATATATACATATAACTCATGTGCCAGGGTAAGGCATAATTGCATCCAAGATCATTTAATACATATGTAAATATGCTTGAGTCCCTAAGCTAGACGGATGAAAGAGATAAAAATATTTTGTGTTACATACTACAAACTCATGGATATATGCAATTAAGAGGAATAACCAATATTTATGTCCTACATATATAAATATGGTACCTAGTTAAATAGTAAGAAGCCATATCGAAACGTCTTTTTCTCCAGCTAATGGGAGATGTATAGTTTGTAGTGTGAACGAACACACTGGTTGAGGACCAGGATGTATGCATTGGTGTAAGAAGTGACATGAGGTAAACCCTATAATCACCATGGACAAAGTAAGTATCGGATATGTTATTACCAAAATTATATGACACGTCAACTTCCTAGAGAAACTATATACCTTCGCGCATGCAGCCAAGCCAAATCATAGTATTAAGCTTGATCAAATTCAACCTTTAATTTTATTTTTGTTTAATTTGGATAATAAAGTTGATTTTATAGGTAAAAGTATATACTATTTTCTATATATATATATATATATATAGTATATATATATATATATATATATATATATTATATATATTTATATATAAGTTTTTTAAATTGTAAATAGTGGGAAGGTTAAAATCATTAAATATTAATATAGTTTGATTAATCTCAAATGATATCAAAACGCCCATAAGATTAGTAAAACATAGATTTTAGCTTAATAACACCTATATGTAGCTAACCATAGTAGAAAACATTATATATCTATATATGAATTTACATTTATGATTTAAATATATTATTAACTAAGTTTTCACATTAGGTACTCATCATTATTATATGTAACCATAAAAAAGTTATGATGGTAGAGACATTGAATTTGAGGCCAAATGATAGCAACGCTGTCGCCACCAACACTATTGACAAGACCAATTTTTGTGACACCTTAGCTAGCCCTTATAATGCTCTCACTAGAAGAAATCATGAAAACACTAAAAGGGTCGTCGATAGCTAATAGTTAGGAAGAAAAACCTCATTATGAGTAAAGAAACCTAGAAGCATATAAGGGATAATATCATAGAAAACCTCATGAGGATATATGTAGGGAGATACAAAATATTAAGTTCTTAGAGTTTTCGGTAGGGTGGGTGATATAGCTGGATAATGGTGGCCACTTGCCTATTCCACTTGGACCCCACACTATTGTTTATTTTTGGCTTCCTTAATAGTAGCACAACTTAATATTTTTGGGAGTTTTCATGGTTCTAAACTTCCGAACGAGTTTTGAGGGACTAAAAGATGCTTTTAGAGAAAACAGAGAGGCTTGAAAAGTGCCCCAATAAATAAGAGTTTCTTTTTGGCCTTTTCTTCGAGATATTTGAAACTAGGTTTTATGATAGCCAAACAGATATCATACTCCAAAGTTACAAACCTGTGAAGTTGACATTCCATCTTACCCCAACGGGACCCACAAGCTTTTGGCAATTCATCTCCTAGGATTAGGTTTTTGGATGTTTAGGGTTTCTCATTGTTTTTCAATGATTAAAAGCCACTCAGCCTCATTGTAACATAGTTAAGAGACATGTAGCTACCACATCTCTTCTCATAGATAAGATACCATCACCCGAGATAGTTTATTTCCATTATGCATGTAAGCATATTTCAGTTCTTTGATATTAATGAAATGAAGTTTTATTTCTGCTGCATCTCAGTTTTTGTGTTTCTATATGTATTTTTTTGCATTCTTGTATAACTCTGGATCAGTGGTACCAGAGCAGTCTTCTATTTCTCAATTTTTCTGTGCATGTCCCCAATGATCTCAGGGTGTAAGGAGTTAGGGCTCGAAATGGTTGAACCTTTGCAAGACCAACCTCACAAACCCCGACAACCTCCTATGGTGGAGAAAAATAAGGACAAGGGAGTAGGATATCCTTTCAAAATATTGCTTAAGGCAACCCTCGAGTGACAAAGGAATGTGATGATGGATAACTTTGCCTAGATCCTTCGGCAGCTACCCACAGGGAATACATCTTCATCCAAAAGCCACTCTAGAGGCACCACTCCCTTTAAGGTTCAAGTTAGCTTTAACATTCCCATTTTTGAAGGCTAGGTAGATGTAGACACCATAGAGAGATGACTAAATCTATTGGAAGGATAGTTTTAGGTTCATGACTTTTCCAATCGGGAAAATATTACTTTCACTCCTCAAAGTCACCCCCCATGTCAAGGATTGTTGGGAAACGTACAATGAATAGAAGGAGAATATGGAATTCTCACTGTTTTTAGCTATGCCCACTTGGAATTCTTTCTGAGACGCCATTAAGGAACAATATTACCCCGTTGGGTGCTATGAAGATAAATACATAAAGTGGACCATGCTACGGCAGGGAAGGGACCAATATGTGCCACAGTTCACAAATAGTTTTCATACCCTTCATACGAAGTTGGGTATCAAAATGGAATTTGGTACTCAAGTACCATGGTTGTCTACATAAGTACATCCATGACGAGATGTATTTCCTAGACATCTCCTCGCTTAGTGTTTCCTATCGATACACTATCAAGATTGAGTAGAAATTTAAACAAAAGAAGCGAGACTTTGGATTTCTGAATCCAAAGCAAAGGAAAGGCACTCCCAAACTGCAAAACAAAGGAAAAATCCTAGGTGGGGTGACCTAGGACAACTTGTTGAAGCTGAAAATAAATAACAACACCACAAAGACAAATAAGGACACAAGGGAATTATGTGAGTTCAATAAGAGCCCCACTCACAACACAAGTGAGTATCGAACCAAGCAGTCATTGGTGTCTGTGCTAAAAACTTCCAAATCAGACGCATGTTATGAATCTGACCGAGAACCCAACAATGTTAAAAGCAAAGGGAAGTAGAATATTGATGTATATCCCAATGCCATTATTGCCACCACCGAGCTCTAGAAGACTAATCCCAAATATCTAGAGGAGGGGGAGTGACTCTTCCACTCACAAAGGTGGGTGAAGGGTTATCCACCAAATTTCATTATTGATAGTAGAAGCAAAAAGAACCTCATTTCAAAAGCTATCGTTAAGCAGTTGGGCCTACCGATGACACCATACACATAGTTTTACACCATCGGGTGGATTCAGCAAGGACATGATCTCTGCGTCAGCTAGTAGTTTTGCCTTCCCTACATCATCAAGCTCTTTGTAGATGAGGTACTATGTGATGTTGCTCCTCTTGAATTTTGTGATGTATTATTAGGTCAACCAGACTTGTGGAAGCATCATGTTATGTATGATTCTAAGCCTGAAACTATTATTATTTATTTTGGAAACAAGTTGTTTATGATATCGGAGGTAGCAATGCCTACTGCCATCTCTTTGATCTTTGTGAAGCAATGCAATAAGATAATTTTATAGACAGACAAATTTCTCTTCCTTATGATTTGTCCTCATGGCAAGAAGAAGGTTGTGGCCACATCTGTGACCTCCAAACAGGGCTCCTACGTAAGAAAACAATAGATATACAAGGAAATTGAGTAGTACATAGATATATTCACCTCACCCACAAGGGTACCCCTACACTGACAGGTAAAGCACTCCATCGATCTGACCTCAGGCAAGTGGCTACCCAACAGGTCGATCTATCATTGCTTTTTTCTAGAGAATGATGAAATCAAGAGGCAGATTCAGGAGCTGTTGCAAAAAGGGAACATCAGGCTAGGTTCATCCCCATCTGGGAGCCCAATCGTGTTGGTACAGAAGAAGGACAAGACCTCAAGACTCTGTATTGATTATCTATCCAAAATAGGTATTCAATCCCACATCTTTATGACCTTATGGACCAGCTCAAGGAGGCCAAATAGATTAGAAAGTTCGAATTCAAGTCCGATTATCACTAGGTACCAATCAAACCCTTCGATGTGTGGAAGACTACCTTAAAATCCAAGGAGGGAATTTTCAAATGGATGGTCATGTGTTTCTGATTGAAAAATGACCCTGCAACCTTCATGAGGCTCATGTATGACATCTTGCAACCCTTCAAAACTCATTCACGGTAGTCTATTTATAGGAAATCCTCATCTTCAACTAGAGTTGGGAAGAAGGCCTCCACCATATTCAACAGGTCCTCCAAACCCTACAACAACATAAATAGTGTTCCAATATGGAGAAATTCACTTTTCATATAAACTCAGTTCAATATCTAGGGTACATAATTGATGAGTCTCATGTGCATGTCGACCCAAGAAAGATAGAAGTTATTTGTGATTGGCCAAATCCAACCACTCTAATATAGCTTTGCAGTTTTCATGATCTTGCCAATTTCTACCACAGGTTCATGTTGGGGTTATGTCATATCACTTGGCCTTTGAGTCAAGTCACCAAGGGTAGAGCGAAAGGAAATTTCTTTTGGTCTGAATCCCAACAGAAGGATTTTGCTGAGTTGAAGCATTGTCTCTCCTCTACACTAGTGCTTACATTACTAGACTTTCAGTAACCATTTGAGATTGAGATGGAGGCCTCTGACTATGCTATTGGTGAAATTCTTATTCAAGAGGGGCGTCAAGTGGCAGATCACATTTAGACACTTTTAAACGCATTCTGAAAGTATCTTGCCTATGAAAAAGAGATGTATTCCATTGTGCGAGCCTTGTTAGAAAATTATATATTATAAAGCAAAGGAGCACATAAAATATTGCAAAAATATGAACATAGAAAATGTGTAAGACAAGAAAGACACAGATATATGTGGTTCACCCAATTTGGGCTATGTTCATGGAGAAATAACCAATCCTTCCTTTTATACTATATAGAAAAATGAAGAGATAAAACCCACAACAAATTCTATATAATTACCTCTTCTCTTTCACACAATCTCCTCTCTCTTTCTCACTCAGAATCTAGGTCTACATATTTGCAATACAATTCCCTCATATATAGCAAGGTGTTGCCTTCTAGGGAGGAAACCCCTAAATTAAACATAACTTCTACCATCATATTTCTTCCTAATGAATGGGCTATATTGAATACAAAATTACAACATTTTACATGGCAATTTTACATCTATTTTTAGCTTTGGGGGTGTTTCCCCTGATCCTCTACCCTCCTTGAACCCCTTGGCAACACACATTTACGACCAGTGTTTCCGCCACATTACAAACTAGGGTCTAATGCGACAATACCTCTGAATAAAGAACATAATTAGGCTCCACACCCGACAGGTCTGCTAACAGTGGAAGCATTATATTCTAGGGAAGAAAACAATCGTCCACATAGACCATAATCCTTGCAGTTCATACACAGACAAGGAAGATTACAAGACGGTCACCATTAGAAACAATTCAGATATCTAAAACAATTACATTTGAACATTAAATAAAAGAAGGGAAACACCAATAATGTTAAAGTCTGCCTCAACCAACCATTGGTCACAACACTGACCAGTGCGCTATAATTTTGTGGACACCAGACTTCACAGTGGATGATCTACAATTCATTAACACATACCGGATGCTCCTCGAAGGCAAGAAAGTTCTTGATTTTCACCTCTAGGGTGCATTATTATGCCACTTGGGACACCTTTATGTTCCTTGAAGTGAGTTTTCCAAGATGATTTGTGAGGCGCACTATAGTCGAGTCACTGAGAATTTTAAAGTAGAGAAACTAGTGCCAATGTTGCAAAAATATTCTTATTGGTTGAGCCTTCAACAAGATGTTGGGAAGTACATCAGATCCTGCACTACCCATGTTAATTTCAAACTGACCATTAAGAAGCAAGGTGTATATACTCCTCTTCCTATTCCTATTCGACCTTGGGAATCCATATCCATTGATTACATGTTGGGCCTTCCTTCTACCAAGCATGACAATGACTAAATTAGATTCTCTAAGATGGCCATTCTAGCGGCCTACAAGAAAAGTGTCACAACAAAATTCACTGCTAAGCTGTTGTTTGAACGAGTGTGGGTAGACTTTGGGATTCCATGGTCAATTATCTCAAATTGGGATAGCATGTTCCTGAGTGCGTTTTGGAAAAGTTTTTGGTCGATGTTGGATACCAACCTCACTATGTCCATGACTTTCCACCCCCAAACTGATGCGAAATAGAGGTCGTCAACAAGATTATCATGTAGATTCTACACATGTAAAACTCTAAGAATCCACTCATAAGGGATCAAAGCATCCCCTAAGCCCAACATTGTTACAACATATCTCTCCATAGACCAACTAACTACAACCCCTTTGAGGTGTGATTGGGATTCCGACTACTACGTCCCATTCATGTGGCCATACTATTTGCAGCTACTCAGGTAGATTCAGCTAATGTCCAAGGCGAAGATGATAGGGATAACAATTTTTTTAAGAACATTTAGAACATCCACCAAAAGGTCCATGACATATTGGACACAATGAATTCTATGTACAGCTACGTCATGATAAGCATCGGGTGCCACACAAGTTCTAGGTGGGAGACAAAACTTGGTTACATATGTAGTAGGATCCTTTCACTGGGGCCCACCGCAAGCTTCTACCGCTCCTATATGGGACATATGCAATAAATAAGTTTGTGGGAGACAACGATTTTGAGTTCAACATTCCCCATTCCTTGGCCTGCACCCAGTGTTCAATGTGGGTTGCCTTCAATTATACTTGCCATCATTACTAGACACATCAAACATTGTAGAACATCTCACACCAATAGAGAAAAACCAAGACTGCATGGAACATGCCACAATTGATCAGATCATGGACACATATATCAAGAACACTCATCAACAGAAGATCCAACTATATCAGGTTCTCAAACTTGGTCAATTCCTACACGAAGGAAAGTGGCTCACTATGGACCAAGTTCGGTAGAAGTTTCCCCATCTCATGGAGGCACTCAACGCAATGGGGACCATTTCTTGCTAAGGTGGGAGGAATAATCCATGTGGATATTTGTGGCCACCTGCCTATTCCACTTGAACCCCAACTGTTGTTTCTTTTAGTTTCCTTAATTGTAGCAAAACTTACTATTTTTGGTAGTTTTTTGGGTCTTAAAATTCTGGAGCCATTTTGAGGGAATAAAATAGGATTTCAGGGAAAACAGAGAGATGAGAAAAGTGCCAACCCAAACTAAAGAATTTATTTTCAGTCTGTTCTTTGACATCTACCAAATTAGGTATTATGATAGCCAAACGAAGATCATATGGCAAAGTTATGGCCCCACAAAGTTGGCGTTCGAACTTACCCCAACTTGGGCCACAAGATTTTGGTGCTTCATCTCCTAGGGTAAGGTTTTTGGATGTTTAGGGTTCCTCATTCTTTCTAAATGATAAAAATATCACTAAGCCTCATTGTAACACAATTTAGAGGCATTTATCTGCCACATCTCTTCTGAAAAATAAGCTACCATCGCCCAAGCTACTTTATTTCTATTCGATATATAAGCATATTTCAATTCATTGATATTAATAAAATTAAGTTGTATTCTTAAGACATCTCGGTGTTTATGTTTATATCTGTATTCTGTTGTGTTCATGTATAAGTCTAGGTCACTGGTATCATAACAGTTTTCTCTTTCTATGTTTTTCTTTTCATGTCCCCAACGAGGTTAGGGTATAAGGAGTTAGGGCTAAAATTGGTTGAACCTTTGTAAGACCGGCCTCACAAATCCCGACGTCCTCACATGGTGGAAGAAAAGAAAGACGAAGGAGTAGGAGATCCTTTCAAACTATTGTTTGAGAAATCCCTCAGGTGACAGAGGAACCTGATGATGGATAAAGTTTCCCAGATCCTTCATTGACTACCCATAGGTGACGCATCTTCATCGAACAACCACTGTGGATACATGTCAACTTTGACATTTCCATATTTGAAGGACAGATAGATGTGAACGCCATAGATAGATGGTTAAATATATTGCAAGGATATTTTTTGGTTCATGAATTTTCTAATCAGGAAAGGATTACTTTTTCACTCCTCAAAGTCACCCCCCTTTTCAAGAAATGCTAGGAAACCTACTATGAACGGAAGGATGGGAGGGAGTCCTCATTATTTTTAGCCACACCCACTTGGAATTATTTTCGATAGGCCATAAAGGGAAAATATTACCCTATCGAGAGCTAAGAAGGTAAATACTTAAAGTGGGCAACGTTGCGGCAAGAAAGGGACCAAGACATTTCATAGTTCACAAATATTTTTCATACCCTTCACACAAAGATGGGTATCAAGGATATTGAGCGGAATTTTGAACTCAAGTACCATAGCTATCTACACAAGTACATCCAAGATGAGATGGATTTCTTGGACATCTCCTTGCTTGGTGTCACCTACTAATACACTATCAAGACTGAGAAAAAGTTTAAGCAGAAGAAGTGAGACTTTGGATCTATGAATTTGAAGCAAGCCAAAGGTGCCCCCAAACCATAGAACAAAGGACAAATCCATTGCAAGGTGACCCAAGCCAACCCATTAAAGCCTCAACCAAAGAACAACACCATGAAGACAAAGAAGGATAGAGGGAAATGGTGTGAGTTCTATAAGAGCCCCACTCACAACACAAGTGAATGTCAAGCCAAGTAGCCACTAGTGGCCGAGCTGAAAGCTTCCAAATCAAATGCATGTTACGACTCTGACTTAGAACAAGACAAGGGGAATAAAAAAGGGAAGTAGATTATTGACGCAGAGCCCAATTCCACTGTTTCCACCGCCAAGTTTCATAGGATTGATCCTAAATATCCAGAGGAGGGGGAGAAACTCTTCCACTCAAAAATATGGGTGAAGGATTCCCCGCTACATTTCATTTCCAGCAACAAAATCCAAAAGAACCTCATTTCAGTAGAGGTCATTAAGTGGTTGGGCTTACTAACCATGTCATACCTGTAGTCATACACGATTAGGTGGCTTCAGCAAGTACGAGATCTACACGTTAGCTAGCAGTTTTGCCTTCCCTATAAAATCAAGCCCTTCACAGATGAGATACTGTGTGATGTTACTCCTCTTTAACTTTGTGATGTAATATTAGGCCAACCATACTTGTGGAAGCATCACGTTATCTATGATTCTAGGTCTTGAACTATTATTATTTGTTTGGAAAATAAGTTATACAACATACTCGAAGTAGCACCACCTACCGCCATCTATTTAATATATGCAAGGGAATGTATTAAGATCATTTCCTTGACCCGAAAATTTGTCTTTCTTACCATTCACCGTCAGGGCAAGAAGAAGATTGTGGCCACATCCGCGACCTCCAAATAGCACTACTCCGCAAGATAGCAACAGATGGACAAGGTCATGGAGGAGTATAGGGATATCTTCACCTCACCGATAAGGGTACACCTAGACTATCAGGTCAAGCACTCCATCAATCTAACCCTGGGTGTGTGGCTACCCAATAGGGAAATCTATCGACACTTTTTCTAGAGAATGATGAAATCAAGAGGCAGATTTAGGAGTTGTTGCAAAAAGGGAACACCAGGCTGATCATGTTGCTACAGAAGAAGGACCAGACCTCGAGACTCTATATTGACTATCGAGCACTGAATAAGATCACTGCCCATAATAGGTATCCAATCCCATGAATTTATGACATTCTGGACCAACTGAAGGGGGCCAACTAGTTTAGCAAGATTTAATTGAAGCTTGGTTATCACCAAGTACCAATCAAAACCTCTTATGTGGCTAACACTACCTTCAAATCCAAGGAAGGTCTTTTCGAATGGATGGCCATGCCTTTTGGGTTGAAAAATGCCCCTACAACCTTCATGAGGGTGGCGGACGACACCTTGTGGACCTTCACCAACTCATTTGTGGTAGTCTATTTAGAAGACATCCTAATCTTCACCTAGTGTTGGGGAGAACACATCCACCATATTCAACAGGTCCTCCAAACCCTATGACAACACAAATTGTGTTCCAATACAGAGAAATGCACTTGTGGTATGACCCGATTTCAATATCTAGGGTACATAATTGATAATATTGGTGTGCATTTTGACCCAAGATATGTACAAGTTATTTAGGAATGGCTAGTCCCAACCACTGTAATAGAGCTCTGTAGCTTTCTTAGTCTTGCCAATTTCTATCACAAGTTCATGTTGGGGTTCTCTCATATCGTTAAGCCTTTGAGTCAAGTCACCATGGGTGGAACGAAAGAAGAATTATTTTGGTATGAATCCCAACATAAGTCTTTTGTCGAATTGAAGCATCGTCTCTGCTCTACACCAATGCTCCAATTACCAAAATTGCATTAACTGTTTGAGATTGAGGTAGATGCCTACGACTTTGTTATTGGCGCATTTCTTTCTCAGGAGGGGGTTCCAGTGGCATATCACATTCAGACACTTTCAAACACATTGTGAAAGTATCTAACCTATGAAAAAGAGATGTATTCCATTGTGCAGGTCTGTTAACAATGGAAGCATTAAATTGTGGGGAAGGAAACAGTCATCCACATAGACCAACGACCCTTGCAATTCATACAAACACAAGGAAAGGTACAAGAAGATCGCCATTAGAAATGGTCCTCATACCTGCAACAGTTCCATTTAAACATTAAGTACAAGAAGGGTAGCACCAATAATGTTGCAGACTACCTCAGGCGACCATCGATCATGGTGCTAACCACTGTGATAGAATCTTATGGACACGAGACTTCAAGGTGGCCGCATATTTACAAGAGCAATCTAGAATTCAACAACACATAGTAGATACTCCTAGAATGAAAGAAAGTTCCTTATTTTCACCTCAAAGGTGCATTATTATGCCACTTGGGGAGCCTCTATATTTCTTCAAGAAAGTGTGCCAATATTATTTGGGAGGCATAATATAGTTGGGTCGCTAGACATTTTAGTGTAGAGAAACTAGTGGTAGTGTTGCAGAAGTATTTTTATTGGCTAAATCTTCCACAAAATCTTGGGAAGTACATCATATCCTCCATTGTGTGTGCCATTTCCAAACCGACCCAAGAAGAAAGTCCTATATCCTCCTCTACCTACTCCCAGTGGACCTTGGTAATCCATCTCCATGGATTACATGTCAGGCCTCCCTTCTACTAAGCATGGAAACGACTGTGTTTTTGTGATCATCCACCAATTCTCTAAGATGGCCATTCTGGTGACTTGCAAGAAAGGTAACACAATAGAAACCACTTTTAAGCTCTTCTTTGAATGAGTGTAGGGACACTTTGGTACCCACACAATACATTATCTTAGATAAGGACAACAAGTTCATGAGTTCATTTTGGTCAAGCCTTTGGTCGATGTTGGATACCTAGCTCACTAAGTCCATGACCTTCCATCCCCAAATTGATGTCGAAACATAGGTCGTCAATAGGATGATCGTGCACTTTCTGCACATGTAAAACTCAAAGCATCCACACACACATGATTAAATCCTCTTCTATCTCCAACAGAGTTACAAGAGATCTCTCTATATCTCAACTGGCCACAACCCCTTTCAGTTGGGATTAAGATTCTATCCACTATGTCTAATTGATGTGCCCATATTATTTGCATCTACTTAGGTAGATTCAGCTCATGTCAGGCCGAAGCTGAACAATATAACAACTTCGTTGAGCACATTCAACACATATGATAGCAGGTCCATGACATATTGGAGATAACTAATGCTAAGCATAAGCAGCCTCATGATCAACATCGAATGCCACACAGGTTCCATGTGAGTGAGAAAGTTTGGTTACATTTGCAGAAGGACCATCTCTCTAGTGCCCACTCCAAGCATCGTATTCTCTAATGTGGGCCTTCCACCACCACTAAGGTTGTGGGATACAAAGATTTTGAGCTCATAATTCTCCCATTCCTTTGCCTGCACCGAGTGTTCAATGTGGATCACCTTTGTCCATAATTTCCACCATTACTAGGTATATTAGACATTGCATGACATCTCACACCAACATAGCTCAACCGAGACTGCATGGAATAGACCACAACTAATCAAGTCATGGCCATGTAGATCAAGAACACTCACCATTAGAGGATCCAATTGTATCGGGTTATCAAAGTTAGCCAACTCCTTCACCAAGGTAAGTGGCTCACTAATGACCAAGTTCAACAGAAGTTTCCTCATCTTGTGGAGGCACTCAACGTAATGGGGACCATTACTTCTTAAAGGGGGAGGACTGATCTAGGGGGATATTGGTGGCCACCTGCCTATTCCACATAGACCCCAACAATTTTTTGTTTTTAGTTTCCTTATTTGTAGAACAACATACTATTTTTGGTATTTTTTTAGGTCCTAAACATTCATAGTTGTTTTTAGGGACTAAAAGACATTTGTCTGGAAATGGAGATATTATAAAAGTGTCAATCAAGTTTACTAGTTTGTTTTCAACCTCCTCTTCATGATCTTAGAAACAGGGTATTATGGTAGCCAAATGAAGATCATATA
>APFE031458309.1:0-14559 GCA_000404065.3 Pinus taeda | reverse complement strand
ATTTCATAGATTTGTTAGGAAATATAGAGAAGAGTATTCTCTATGCTAAAATTAGATTCAATATTCACTAGTATAGATTCATTTTAACCCGAAATCTATCAACTATGGAGAGGGATTAAATCCCTTATGTGCTAATTTCTTTTAGAGGGTGGTGTACATTTTTTCATTGTTTAAATTGCATTTTCTTAATGTATAAATCTATTAAATGCCTTCAAAAACTCATTGAGCACTTAGATTATGTAGAGTGCACAACTTAAACTTACAATTCCAGCAAAGGAGCCAACATGTAGGATAGTAAGGTTAATTAAATTGTTTTAACCATTTTTTATTGATATATTTGATATAAAACTCAATTTTCTTATTTATTATTAATATTTTTTAAATGCCACATTAATTTCATACTCATCATTGAACAAATTGCATATGACTTTTTTATTATTCTTATTAAGAAATAACTAGTTTTTTCTTTATTTCAATTAGTCACTTTGTTTATACATTTAAATAATTTACCTGTATCTTATATTGAAATATCTTTGTGAAGTATAATAATTGTATATCTTCCACACTCAATGAAATATTTTTACCACATTTTTTGAGTTGTAATGTCCATAATAAATCGAGCTAGCATAGTGAGAATAAGAATATTAATAATTCTTTTATTTTTTATTATGACTAAGGAAATGGATATATTCACTTTTATTTTTAATTATAGTTGGCATTTTTTATTTTAAAAATATTTTATTTTTCTTCAAAAAGGTACATGTGTGAACTCGATACATATAATGTGTTTCTCAGCATAATACTATTATTGTTTACTTTTAATTACTTTTATCCTTCTTAAGTTTGATATAAAATTATATTGTTTTACATGAACATTGAAATACTTTATCTATTCTTGAGAATAAGAATGAAATATTCTTACACATCCTTTGAATAGTTATATGTATTTAATTAAAATTAACTAGTAACGAAATAAATATATATTTTTTTGTTTTTAATTATAATACATCCTTAAAAAAATGATTTTTGTTTAAAAAAAATTAATTAAAAGTTAAACATTAAACACATTACACATTTACCTTAT
This sequence comes from Pinus taeda, assembly GCA_000404065.3. NCBI lineage: Eukaryota > Viridiplantae > Streptophyta > Pinopsida > Pinales > Pinaceae > Pinus > Pinus taeda. The sequence goes on along the minus strand of APFE031458309.1, from coordinate 13,475 downwards.
TAACTTTCTAAAAAATTGAATTTTTTTTTATAAAATTTTAATATTCCATTCTTTTTTACAAATTTTCAAATATAAAAAAAGCTTTCCAAAAAATTTCTAAAATAATTATTAACATATTTACTAAAATTAAATTTATAAATAATACTAATACTATTTTTAAATATGACTTTTCCATACATCTAAACGCTTTAAATTTTAAATAAAAAATTCCATGTAAATTGGCATCATATGAGCGAGTGCGGAAGCCAGCAACTCTATCCAGTATGATATTTACCCAAAATTGCAGAGTGTTAAACATTTCGCTATGAGGCAACTCTATCCAGTATGATATTTACCCAAAATTGCAGAGTGTTAAACATTTCGCTATGAGGTTGTTCTTTAGGGACACGTGGCACGCTGTAGCTCCTTAGGTTGAATTGAATTCCCCTTCCCCATCTTGAGTTTTCGACTAGACGGGCGGGGAGACAATGACAGATTGCAGATGTACTTAGTACCACATTTATACATGATAAGGTTTTCTGACAATAAGCAATTTGGATGAAAAGGTTAAAGTCCATTTTTGTAAACGGAGAAGGGAAGTCAGCCCAGACAACCACGTAAGTATGTTGCCCAAACAGAGAACTGAAAAATGCAACCGGTCAAAAAAATCTACAACAATATCATGAATTGTAAACTAATAATACCTAGTTAAAATATTGGTAATTAAAAGATTGGTTTAATGGATAGTAATTAAAAGATTGGTTAAAGTTACATTTGAACACAACGGTCCAAAAACTCAAGCATAAAACGCAGGAATGCCCTAGTCATTATATACTGGCCCGCCCCATGAATGAAGGAAGGAGAGGGATCGGCGACTGTGATGAATGAAGAATGAGAAACTCAAGCCTAAAACGCAAGAATTCCCTAGTCATTATATACTGGCGCGCCCCATGAATGAAGGAATGAGAGGGATCGGCGACTGTGATAAATGAAGAATGAGAGGAGGAAATTCACATACGAAGAGGAGGAGGTGATCTTAATTTTTGCAATCCAATCTGAAACAACAGCAGAGTGATCTGAGTGGATTATTCATGAAGAGGGTAATTTTCGGTTCTTTTTAATTTGTTTCTTCATCTCTTTGTTTATTTAAAGGGAAAGGCTATTTTTATGTAACCTCACATATGGTTTTCTCTGTTTAATCTACAGGTTAATCATGAGTGTTCTTTCTCTCTCAAACACTGTGATGTAAAGTTGTCTGTCTTATGGAGCGCTCCATAAATGTTATGTTCTGTGTAGTGTTGTATGCATCAATGTCCTGTGTAGTGTTGTGGTTGTGTCTTGTGTAGTTTGTAAATGCTTGTTTTGTGTCTGTTAATTGAGAGAGAAAGTCCGGGCCAAGGAGACTATGCACTGGTGGTTGAAGGGCCAACCTGATCTAACAAATAATGCATCCAAAGTGAGTTGTACTTATGGCAGTATTTTCTTGAATTATTTTAAAATTCATTCTCGGCCCTTTTTTATGTTTCTTTTTCTGATTAGTTGGAATTTTACGAACAGGAGCTGGAGTGGAGATTAGTTGGAATTTTACGAACAGGAGCTGGAGTAGCGTTTCCAGTATTTTTTGTAGCAGAGAATGAGGGCTTTCCAGAGCTGGAGTAGCGTTTCCAGTATTTTTGTAGCAGAGAATGAGGGCTTTCCAGAGCTGGAGTAGCGTTTCCAGTATTTTTGTAGCAGAGAATGAGGGCTGGAACTTTTGCAACCATCACTTTGCGGAGTTAGGTTAGTATGCTGCCATATTCTCCTATGTTTCATGGTTTGTGTTTATTTCTAATTCTGTGAATGGCCCTGTTTTCCACGCCAACTCCGCCTCCTCCTTGCCTCTAATGATCTTTTTCTATTTCGTTTCGAGCCTATTATTCCTCTTTCAAAGAGTATTACAATAGTAAAGTTTATATATAAATGTTTATAGTGAAGATAATGATCTTGCCTATTATTCCTCTTTCAAAGATTATTACAAACATTTTTTAACAGTAAAGTTTATATATAAATGTTTATAGTGAAGATATTTCTAGGGTATGTACATGATCGAACGCTTATTCGGTGCTTTCTCCCACTCCTCACTGCCATGGTGATTTTGGTGATATAATCGAGGAGAAGACGGTTAAAATCTGTGTCATCCTTTTCCTTTCTTGACATTTCTGTTTGTGATATTTTTACATTTCGATTTAAAAAATCTATCCACTCTTTGTCATTCCTTCACTTAGGATTTTTCATGTTCAAATTATTTAGTTCTTCCTTCAAGCGAGAACCATTCCTTCACTTAAGATTTTTTATGTTCAAATTATTTAGTTCTTCCTTCAAGCGAGAACCGTTTGAATTTAATACCCTGCACTTTCTGTTCATCTGGCCATTATCATACCCTGCACTTTCTGTTCATCTAGCCATTATCATCTGGTACAACACATGTTCCACTCTTTGTCATTCCTTCACTTAGAATTTTTCATGTTCAAATTATTTAGTTCTTCCTTCAAGCGAGAACCGTTTGAAATTAATACCCTGCACTTTCTGTTCATCTGGCCATTATCATACCCTGCACTTTCTGTTCATCTGGCCATTATCATACCCTGCACTTTCTGTTCATCTAGCCATTATCATCTGGTACAACACATGTTCTGCATCGATATCATCACCTGTTCGTCGATGTGTTGAAAGCCGATATAATTAACAGAAGAAAATTAGTGAGCCAGCATGAATTTAAAAAAACATCTCCCAGTATGTAGGAACAATATCATTCTTTAAAATTTCGATGGGGCAGAGTTTGGTGTTTTGACAGAGCTGAGTCCCTGAGACTCAATCTTCCAGGCATTAGATGATTAACCGTTGGTTTGGTGGAATTGTAAAAAAATCAATAAAGTGGCCACGTTTCCACTAACCTCCTACACACATCTCCTAAACAAATGTTATTGGGATCACAACCGAGGGGACTGATCAGTAATTTCGAATAAAGAGAAAATACCCCAACTACTCACAGAGATGGCAGCACTATATTGGGGCTCAACGGGAAGATACGGTGTCGAATGGATGTCTACACAACCTAAAATTCTGTTAGATCACAATGGACCTGTCAATGAATCTCCTATGCCCAATGCCATTTGGCTGTCATTGGAATTGACAGAACAAATGACTTACAAAGAATACAATGATATCCACCAGTGATAGCTGGAGATACCATAAAAGTGCCACCTACATAGCTTGGGACCAGATTACATTCGCCATAGATGATCAAAGACAAGATTTGAAGTTTTTACCTACTGGACAACTCATCTGGGGACCAACAGCCCCGCCAACACCTACCCAAATAGTTCGGTGCGAGAAACAATGGATTTCCCACAGCCATCCTCCCCTGAGGTAGAATAATCAATAGATCTTACAGTAAATGTGGAAGAACAATACATCTGCTCCAAAACCCTGATCATGTAGTTTCAGGCAGGTTACAGAAAATATAAATTTAAGAATTGCTAGTCAGGTTAGAGTTCTCTGGAAAGGGTATTTGCCAAGTAAATTTACAATTTTATATTTAATGGTTTTGAGTTTACTTAATGATATAACTTACTTTAGAAGTTTCTAAATACGATTAGTTATTTAATTATATAACTTCAAGCCCTTCAAAACACATCGGTTGACTTGTATACAATCGAAAAAGCAAAATATACTGGAACAGTCACATCAGTTTGACTTGTATAGATTTAAGAAACAAAAAACAAAAATTTCAGTAGTGTATGCAAATTTCAAATTCAAGCAGAAAACATATTAGACCTGTCCTTAAGATGGATTTGTGAAACTTTGAAACAGGTTCAGTAAAATATAACAAGAAACAGCAAATCAACCATTGTTGCCCAGTTATAAATCTATCTGTATGTGTTAATATCCAGAAGCACTTTCAATTGATTCTTGTAAAACATAATGATTCCCAAAGGATAATAACTCGTGAGAACAGACAGAACTGTGTCTTAGCAACCGAAGCGACCTGATAAAAACAAGAAATATGCCTTAGAAAAAAAGAAATGCAGGGCTTTAAATTAGCAGAAGTTAACTGCAAGGTTTGTGGCGGAGAAGCTCCAGCTTCGAATCGAGAAAAACCCAGAAATTCCTACAACTTTATTTTTAATATTGATTTATTTCTGATTATTTCAGTTGTTCCTGTATCACAAAAATGAAATTTAGAAAAAAATATGTGGAAACCCCATCAACAACCCCACCATTGTCGTTACCAGAGGATAAAAGTATAATATATGATGCATTCCAAATTGCATTATAGTTTGACGTGTACGCCTATCACATTTCATGTGGTTGTTCAGAATGAAGATGCGTACGCCTATCACATTTTATGTACCCGCATGGTTAAATATGTGGTTGTGGTAAGTCATTACTCTGGATAGAGGTAGCCCCTGGTTCCTTTGACCGTAGTGCCTGTGGTTCCTTTGACCGTAGTGCCCGTGCTTCCTCATCAATTGTCATTCTTGATGAGCCGCTTCCTCATAAAAATGGGTCACGTGGCAACTCTCACATAATCGAAGATTCCTTTTCCTCTCTTTTCTTTTATTAATTAGATTAGATTACGTAGTTTTATTAATTATATAGGAACATGTTTTCTTTTTCAACGCTTTTTTATTATTACATTACAATGTAATATTTATTTTTACATTAAGTAGTTTTATTAATTATATATAACGTTTTTATTATTATTAAATTTCTTCTTTCAACACAGTTTATTAAATTTCCAGTGTAGTTTTATTAATTATATAGCAAATATGTTTTCTCTCTCTAACATTTTTTTTATAATTAAATTCCATGTAACATTTATTTTTGCATTAGGTAGTTTTATTAATTATATAGCAAGATGTTTTCTCTTTCCACTTTTTTTTAGTTTCCAATGTTTACTGAGATAAATACATCTACCAAAAATAATTCGGAATGTTTACTGAAATAAATACATTTACCAAAAATCTGCATTGTCGATTTAAAATTTCAAAAATAAACATGTATTTCATCACCATTCTATCATTATTTATTATATTTTAATTGAAAATATATATATATTATATTAACTATAACATTTAATGGACATATTTATTTACTATTAAAAGCATGTTAACTGTGTATGAAGTATAAAGTTATAAATGTGTTTTTTATTTATTTTTAATATGTAATGGTTAGATTAAATTGTATTATATTAATATTTATAAATTATATCATACGTTATCATTATATAATAATATTGTATTCATTCTTTTAACAGTATATTAAATGGATTTTTTTTTTTTTTTTTTTTTTTTTTTTTTTTTTTTTTTTTTTTTTTTTTTATGAATTGTGTATTTAATTATGTTACAAATTGTTAGGAAATGTTTGTATACTAACAATATCATTTCAATATTCTATGTTGCAGAAAATTTATCAATACCAAATTTGCTCGTGGGCCGGTGGAAGACATTATCTATTTTTATGTTTTGTAATGTTGTAATTAGAAAAAATTATATATATTTTGTTTAGATGGGCCCATCAAATAATGTACATGAACACAAACTATCATTAATAAAATGAGTAGGCTTTTTTTTTGGGTGGAGGGGAATTCATCCCCTCCAAAAGGCTCTGAGGAAGGTTAAATGGTAACCTTCCTTTGAGTTGTGTCATGGTTTTCGTGTTCTTTAGTTTATAGTAACTCCAATATGCACAAACACAAATATATCTTTTTATTATAATAATAATTTATAAACATATTTTAAACATCTTCCCAACGCACACACAAATTGCAAAGTCACTTTTATTCACATAAATCATTTAACATTTTTTCAAGTTTTAAACATCTTCCCTACCCACACGCAAATACCAAAATCACTCTTATATTTCACATAAATTACTTAACATTTTTCATGTTTAAAGAACTTCCTCCTGTCATCCACACAAAATGGAAACCAATATATTCATCATAAATATATAAAATTTATATTAAATTATTATATATTCTAATTTCTAATTCTTTTGGTTTTTTTTTTTTTAAGATGTTGTATTTCATTTTTTTCTTGCTTATTTAATTATATTTTTTTACAATAACCATGTTATTAGGATATTTATATTATATTTTTTCCTTCTTTTCATATTTATAAATAAATATAATTTAATATTGATATTGATATTTTTACAAATTTAAACTAAATACTAATATATTGTTTGGTGTGTTTGTGTTTTTAAATTTTTTTTTTATTTATTTGTATAGATTTACTATATTTAAATATTTGTCTATTGGTTTTATTATTTATATATAATAAATATATGTTTGAATGTGTGTGTGTTGGGTTATAATGTATGCTTTCGATTCTTTATTTTGTATGTATATGAATGTATTATTTTCAGAATATATGAAATGATAGTGCTTTCATTACTTGTATGTACTTCTTTGGAGTGTTTATTCTTCTATGTTAATGAATGTATTATTTGTTGTATTTGTATGAGTATTATTTACTTGTATTCTAGATATGTGTATGAATGTATTCTTTGTTGCATTTGTATGTGCCTTGTTTACTTGTATTCTTCCTATGTGTATGAATATGCTCTTTATATATATATAAATCTATTCTTTGCTACATGTGTATGTCTCTTGTTTACTTGTATTTTTGATATGTGTATGAATGTATTCTTTGCTACAGTTGTATTTTGTATGTGTCTTGTTTACTTGTATTATATGTATTTGTATGAATCTCTTCTTCAACAGTGTAGGAATCTATTCTTTGCTACATTCATATGTGTCTTGTTTACCAATATCCCTTGTATGTGTATGAATGTATTCTTCATGTGTGTATGAATCTATTCTTTGCTACATTTGTGTGTGTCTTGTTTACTTGTATTCCTTGTATGTGTATGAATGTATTCTTCATGTGTGTAGGAATCTATTCTTTGCTACATTTGTGTGTGTCTCCTTTACTTGTATTCCTTGTATGTGTATGAATGTATTCTTCATGTGTGTAGGAATCTATTCTTTGCTACCTTTGTGTGTGTCTCCTTTACTTGTATTCCTTGTATGTGTATGAATGTATTCTTCATGTGTGTAGGAATTTATTCTTTGCTACATTAGTATATGTCTTGTTTACTTGTATTCCTTGTATGTGTATGAATGTATTCTTCATGTGTGTAGGAATCTATTCTTTGTGTATGAATCTATTCTTTGCTACATTCATTTGTGCCTTGTTTACTTGTATACCTTGTATGTGTATGAATGTATTCTTCATGTGTGTATGAATCTATTCTTTGCTACACTTGTATGTGCCTTGCATAATTGTTTTCTTTGTATGTATGTGTCTTGTTTATTTGTATTCTTTGTATGCGTATGAATGTATTCTTCATGTGTGTATAAATGTATTCTTTACTACACTTGTATGTGTCTTGCATAATTGTATTCCTTCTATGTGTATGAATCTATTCTTTTTGTGTCTATGAATCTTTCTTTGTTATATTTGTATATATATTATTTACTTGTAGATATATGAATGTAATTTGGGTGAATATATATATTTTTAAATATTTATTTATATGATTATAAATATGCTATCATTATTTCTATAGATAAATATCTTATTTATAATATTAACTTGTAAATACATTAGTTTAAATATTTGTGAAAATATTATTATTATTGTTTTTTATTTTACAATTTGATACTTTAATTTGTATTTTAATGTTGCCAATTTTTTGTATTTTGTTTTTCACTTCGATTGTTTTTCCTATCAAAATTTTAAAGATTGATAATATTGATTTATCATTTTTAAAATGAAAAATAATATACATATTAAAATAACATTAAAAATACATAACATTAATTTGTAATAACACATATCAATTAATTATTTAATATTAAAATCAATTCAATAAATAAATTAAATTAATTTTATTTAAAAAATAATTAATTTCAATAATCAATTGAAAGTGCTTCTGGATATTAACACATACAGATAGATTTATAACTGGGCAACAATGGTTGATTTGCTGTTTCTTGTTATATTTTACTGAACCTGTTTCAAAGTTTCACAAATCCATCTTAAGGACAGGTCTAATATGTTTTCTGCTTGAATTTGAAATTTGCATACACTACTGAAATTTTTGTTTTTTGTTTCTTAAATCTATACAAGTCAAACTGATGTGACTGTTCCAGTATATTTTGCTTTTTCGATTGTATACAAGTCAACCGATGTGTTTTGAAGGGCTTGAAGTTATATAATTAAATAACTAATCGTATTTAGAAACTTCTAAAGTAAGTTATATCATTAAGTAAACTCAAAACCATTAAATATAAAATTGTAAATTTACTTGGCAAATACCCTTTCCAGAGAACTCTAACCTGACTAGCAATTCTTAAATTTATATTTTCTGTAACCTGCCTGAAACTACATGATCAGGGTTTTGGAGCAGATGTATTGTTCTTCCACATTTACTGTAAGATCTATTGATTATTCTACCTCAGGGGAGGATGGCTGTGGGAAATCCATTGTTTCTCGCACCGAACTATTTGGGTAGGTGTTGGCGGGGCTGTTGGTCCCCAGATGAGTTGTCCAGTAGGTAAAAACTTCAAATCTTGTCTTTGATCATCTATGGCGAATGTAATCTGGTCCCAAGCTATGTAGGTGGCACTTTTATGGTATCTCCAGCTATCACTGGTGGATATCATTGTATTCTTTGTAAGTCATTTGTTCTGTCAATTCCAATGACAGCCAAATGGCATTGGGCATAGGAGATTCATTGACAGGTCCATTGTGATCTAACAGAATTTTAGGTTGTGTAGACATCCATTCGACACCGTATCTTCCCGTTGAGCCCCAATATAGTGCTGCCATCTCTGTGAGTAGTTGGGGTATTTTCTCTTTATTCGAAATTACTGATCAGTCCCCTCGGTTGTGATCCCAATAACATTTGTTTAGGAGATGTGTGTAGGAGGTTAGTGGAAACGTGGCCACTTTATTGATTTTTTTACAATTCCACCAAACCAACGGTTAATCATCTAATGCCTGGAAGATTGAGTCTCAGGGACTCAGCTCTGTCAAAACACCAAACTCTGCCCCATCGAAATTTTAAAGAATGATATTGTTCCTACATACTGGGAGATGTTTTTTTAAATTCATGCTGGCTCACTAATTTTCTTCTGTTAATTATATCGGCTTTCAACACATCGACGAACAGGTATCTCCAGCTATCACTGGTGGATATCATTGTATTCTTTGTAAGTCATTTGTTCTGTCAATTCCAATGACAGCCAAATGGCATTGGGCATAGGAGATTCATTGACAGGTCCATTGTGATCTAACAGAATTTTAGGTTGTGTAGACATCCATTCGACACCGTATCTTCCCGTTGAGCCCCAATATAGTGCTGCCATCTCTGTGAGTAGTTGGGGTATTTTCTCTTTATTCGAAATTACTGATCAGTCCCCTCGGTTGTGATCCCAATAACATTTGTTTAGGAGATGTGTGTAGGAGGTTAGTGGAAACGTGGCCACTTTATTGATTTTTTTACAATTCCACCAAACCAACGGTTAATCATCTAATGCCTGGAAGATTGAGTCTCAGGGACTCAGCTCTGTCAAAACACCAAACTCTGCCCCATCGAAATTTTAAAGAATGATATTGTTCCTACATGCTGGGAGATGTTTTTTTAAATTCATGCTGGCTCACTAATTTTCTTCTGTTAATTATATCGGCTTTCAACACATCGACGAACAGGTGATGATATCGATGCAGAACATGTGTTGTACCAGATGATAATGGCTAGATGAACAGAAAGTGCAGGGTATGATAATGGCCAGATGAACAGTAAGTGCAGGTTATTAATTTCAAACGGTTCTCGCTTGAAGGAAGAACTAAATAATTTGAACATGAAAAATTCTAAGTGAAGGAATGACAAAGAGTGGAACATGTGTTGTACCAGATGATAATGGCTAGATGAACAGAAAGTGCAGGGTATGATAATGGCCAGATGAACAGAAAGTGCAGGGTATTAAATTCAAACGGTTCTCGCTTGAAGGAAGAACTAAATAATTTGAACATAAAAAATCTTAAGTGAAGGAATGGTTCTCGCTTGAAGGAAGAACTAAATAATTTGAACATGAAAAATCCTAAGTGAAGGAATGACAAAGAGTGGATAGATTTTTTAAATCGAAATGTAAAAATATCACAAACAGAAATGTCAAGAAAGGAAAAGGATGACACAGATTTTAACCGTCTTCTCCTCGATTATATCACCAAAATCACCATGGCAGTGAGGAGTGGGAGAAAGCACCGAAGAAAGCACCGAATAAGCGTTCGATCATGTACATACCCTAGAAATATCTTCACTATAAACATTTATATATAAACTTTACTGTTAAAAAATGTTTGTAATAATCTTTGAAAGAGGAATAATAGGCAAGATCATTATCTTCACTATAAACATTTATATATAAACTTTACTATGGTAATACTCTTTGAAAGAGGAATAATATGCTCGAAACGAAATAGAAAAAGATCATTAGAGGAAAGGAGGAGGCGGAGTTGGCGTGGAAAACAGGGCCATTCACAGAATTAGAAATAAACACAAACCATGAAACATAGGAGAATATGGCAGCATACTAACCTAACTCCGCAAAGTGATGGTTGCAAAAGTTCCAGCCCTCATTCTCTGCTACAAAAATACTGGAAACGCTACTCCAGCTCTGGAAAGCCCTCATTCTCTGCTACAAAAATACTGGAAACGCTACTCCAGCTCTGGAAAGCCCTCATTCTCTGCTACAAAAAATACTGGAAACGCTACTCCAGCTCCTGTTCGTAAAATTCCAACTAATCTCCACTCCAGCTCCTGTTCGTAAAATTCCAACTAATCAGAAAAAGAAACATAAAAAAGGGCCGAGAATGAATTTTAAAATAATTCAAGAAAATACTGCCATAAGTACAACTCACTTTGGATGCATTATTTGTTAGATCAGGTTGGCCCTTCAACCACCAGTGCATAGTCTCCTTGGCCCGGACTTTCTCTCTCAATTAACAGACACAAAACAAGCATTTACAAACTACACAAGACACAACCACAACACTACACAGGACATTGATGCATACAACACTACACAGAACATAACATTTATGGAGCGCTCCATAAGACAGACAACTTTACGTCACAGTGTTTGAGAGAGAAAGAACACTCATGATTAACCTGTAGATTAAACAGAGAAAACCATATGTGAGGTTAGATAAAAATAGCCTTTCCCTTTAAATAAACAAAGAGATGAAGAAACAAATTAAAAAGAACCGAAAATTACCCTCTTCATGAATAATCCACTCAGATCACTCTGCTGTTGTTTCAGATTGGATTGCAAAAATTAAGATCACCTCCTCCTCTTCGTATGTGAATTTCCTCCTCTCATTCTTCATTTATCACAGTCGCCGATCCCTCTCATTCCTTCATTCATGGGGCGCGCCAGTATATAATGACTAGGGCATTCTTGCGTTTTAGGCTTGAGTTTCTCATTCTTCATTCATCACAGTCGCCGATCCCTCTCCTTCCTTCATTCATGGGGCGGGCCAGTATATAATGACTAGGGCATTCCTGCGTTTTATGCTTGAGTTTTTGGACCGTTGTGTTCAAATGTAACTTTAACCAATCTTTTAATTACTATCCATTAAACCAATCTTTTAATTACCAATCTTTTAACTAGGTATTATTAGTTTACAATTCATGATATTGTTGTAGATTTTTTTGACCGGTTGCATTTTTCAGTTCTCTGTTTGGGCAACATACTTACGTGGTTGTCTGGGCTGACTTCCCTTCTCCGTTTACAAAAATGGACTTTAACCTTTTCATCCAAATTGCTTATTGTCAGAAAACCTTATCATGTATAAATGTGGTACTAAGTACATCTGCAATCTGTCATTGTCTCCCCGCCCGTCTAGTCGAAAACTCAAGATGGGGAAGGGGAATTCAATTCAACCTAAGGAGCTACAGCGTGCCACGTGTCCCTAAAGAACAACCTCATAGCGAAATGTTTAACACTCTGCAATTTTGGGTAAATATCATACTGGATAGAGTTGCCTCATAGCGAAATGTTTAACACTCTGCAATTTTGGGTAAATATCATACTGGATAGAGTTGCTGGCTTCCGCACTCGCTCATATGATGCCAATTTACATGGAATTTTTTATTTAAAATTTAAAGCGTTTAGATGTATGGAAAAGTCATATTTAAAAATAGTATTAGTATTATTTATAAATTTAATTTTAGTAAATATGTTAATAATTATTTTAGAAATTTTTTGGAAAGCTTTTTTTATATTTGAAAATTTGTAAAAAAGAATGGAATATTAAAATTTTATAAAAAAAAATTCAATTTTTTAGAAAGTTAATAAGGTAAATGTGTAATGTGTTTAATGTTTAACTTTTAATTAATTTTTTTTAAACAAAAATCATTTTTTTAAGGATGTATTATAATTAAAAACAAAAAAATATATATTTATTTCGTTACTAGTTAATTTTAATTAAATACATATAACTATTCAAAGGATGTGTAAGAATATTTCATTCTTATTCTCAAGAATAGATAAAGTATTTCAATGTTCATGTAAAACAATATAATTTTATATCAAACTTAAGAAGGATAAAAGTAATTAAAAGTAAACAATAATAGTATTATGCTGAGAAACACATTATATGTATCGAGTTCACACATGTACCTTTTTGAAGAAAAATAAAATATTTTTAAAATAAAAAATGCCAACTATAATTAAAAATAAAAGTGAATATATCCATTTCCTTAGTCATAATAAAAAATAAAAGAATTATTAATATTCTTATTCTCACTATGCTAGCTCGATTTATTATGGACATTACAACTCAAAAAATGTGGTAAAAATATTTCATTGAGTGTGGAAGATATACAATTATTATACTTCACAAAGATATTTCAATATAAGATACAGGTAAATTATTTAAATGTATAAACAAAGTGACTAATTGAAATAAAGAAAAAACTAGTTATTTCTTAATAAGAATAATAAAAAAGTCATATGCAATTTGTTCAATGATGAGTATGAAATTAATGTGGCATTTAAAAAATATTAATAATAAATAAGAAAATTGAGTTTTATATCAAATATATCAATAAAAAATGGTTAAAACAATTTAATTAACCTTACTATCCTACATGTTGGCTCCTTTGCTGGAATTGTAAGTTTAAGTTGTGCACTCTACATAATCTAAGTGCTCAATGAGTTTTTGAAGGCATTTAATAGATTTATACATTAAGAAAATGCAATTTAAACAATGAAAAAATGTACACCACCCTCTAAAAGAAATTAGCACATAAGGGATTTAATCCCTCTCCATAGTTGATAGATTTCGGGTTAAAATGAATCTATACTAGTGAATATTGAATCTAATTTTAGCATAGAGAATACTCTTCTCTATATTTCCTAACAAATCTATGAAATA
>APFE031458307.1:45010-68803 GCA_000404065.3 Pinus taeda | reverse complement strand
TGGACACCAAACTCACTAAGTCCACAGCCTTCCATCCTCAAACTGATGGCCAGACAGAGGTTGTCAACAGGATGATCGTTCACATTCTGCGCATGTACAACTCAAAGCATCCACACACATGGGATGAGAGCCTCCCCTATGTTCAGCACAGCTACAACCGGGCTCTCCACAGCTCGACTTGCCACAACCCTTTTCAGGTGGGCTTGGGATTCCAACCACTATGTCCCATCGATGTGGCCATGCCATTTGCAGTTACTCATGTAGATTCTGCTCATGTCCAGTCTGAAATAGATAAGGCAAATAGCTTCATTGAGCACATCCAACATATTTGCCAGCAGGTCCATGACATTCTGGAGAAATCTAATGCTAAGTACAAGCGACGACATGATCAACATCGGGTGCCACACAAGTTTCAGGTGGGTGACAAAGTCTGGTTGCATTTGCAAAAGGAACACCTTATCGGAGCCTATCAGAAACTCAGACCACTTCGATATGGCCCTTACACCATTACCAAGGCTGTGGGAGACAATGCATTTGAGCTCAGCATTCCCCCATTCCTTGGCCTGCACCCGGTGTTCAATATCGACTACCTTCGGCCATACTTTCCGCCATTACTAGACACGTCTGACATTGCAGAACAACTCACACCCACATAGTTAAATCCAGCTTGCATGGAACAAGCTGCAACTGATCGGATCATGGACACATAGATCAAGCACACTCGCCAGCAGAATATCCAACTGTATCGAGTTGTCAAAGCAGGACAACTCCTTCACCAGGGCAAGTGGCTCACCGGGGACCAAGTGCAACAGAAGTTCCCTCATCTCATGGAGGAACTCAACGCAATGGGGACCATTGCTTCCTAAGGGGGGAGGAATGATCCAGGTGGATATTGGTGGCCACCCGCTAATTCGACTTGAATCCCCTCTAGTGCTTCGTGCAGTTTTTTTCAGTTTCCTTAATTATAGCACAATTTACTATTTTTAGCAGTTTTTCGGGTCCTAAACTTCCGGAGCCATTTTGAGGCCCTAAACGACGTTTTTTGGGAAATCTACCGCAGCGATTTTTCGTGACTAAAAATCGTCTTTTCCGTCGTAGTCCTCGGAGAGATCTTTCCAACGGGCTATCATGCGCGTCAAACGGAGATAAGACGACCAATTCGCGACCCGGGAAGTTGATGTACCAACTTACCCAAAAACGGGGCCCACAATTTGGCGTTTCATCTTCCAGGGTTATGTTTTGGAATGTGAAGGGTTTTTCCATTGTTTCTCAACAATAAATAGGCCTTCGAGCCTCATTGTAACACAGTTCAGAGGCATGTAGCCACACATCTCTTCTCAGAGATAAGCTACCATTGCCCCAGCTGGTTTATTTCTATTTCTGGTTGTAAGCATATTTCAGTATTTTCCATTAATGAAATGAAGTATTATTTCCGCTGCATCTTTGTGTATATGGTTATCTCTGTATTTTATTGCGTTCCTGTTTAAATCTGGATCATACCGCCTCTTAAAAAAAGAAGAGGGAATTTCTCCCTTATCATGTTGTCTCCAAGATCTTGAACAATTTTAGAGATCAAAACATGTTAGCTTTGTGGACAAGGGTTGTGAATCTTTTGTTTGCAAGATTCAATATTATCTCATTGCACCCAATCCAGAGCAGTATGCATGCATGGTTGATGTTCTTGGTCATTTTGGACATAGTAATTTTAAAGATATTTGTCAATTGATATAGACTCAAACTATTTATAGCTCACAATGACTAGAGCATACTGATAAGTGTTGATCCAAAGAGGAACTACCATCTCCAAATACCACTCATGGGTGGTAAAGGCTAAGCTCTATTATTATGGAAACCTTTAAAATCAAGAATTTTTCATTGACCTAGATCACATGGTGCATAAGCCCAAGAGCATACTTCGCTTTTACACACTCTTAAGATAGCTTAGACTTTATATTTCTATTTTTCCAAATTCACTATAATGTGAAAGGTATAGAGAATACTCAATCAGAATTAGACTCAAACAAGACTCTTAACTTTCTCCCTTCCTGAATGACCAAGAAGCTCAACCATGCATGCAAATTTCATGCATATTTGAATGATCTAAAAAATGCATAATTCAAGAATAAGTGTGGTATTACATACATGGATGTGGTAAGCATGCAATCAAAATCTTTGAACAAATGGAACATTCCACCTCAAAACCAAACAATGCAATATTTATTGGTGTTCTCTCGACATATTACCACATGGGCCTAGTGTATGAGGGCTACAATTATTTTGATCATATGAGTAAACCTTAACTCCCCTTCCATGAGGGAAAATTGAAGGGGAGTTAAAGAAAAATTTTAAATTTATAGTATCCTTTGGCAGTTAAAGAAAATAATGTTAAATGTTGTTCCATTAAATGCCAAAAGTATATATGCAGTACCACTTCAACCAATGTGTGATTTTAATAGGTAAGAATTCAACATTAGAAATTCCCTTCATATTGATGCCTATATAAGTAATCATGATATGGGATAATTCTCTTCCATGCGGCTATAAGTGGAAAAATTTTAGGCATGTTTAAACCACCATGTTAACCAAAGTTAGCAATGGATCCAACCACCAAATTTCGTTGGCCTGGTCAATTGTGGATCTCCTATCATTTGATATAATTCAATTCAATCAACACTTGCTAGTGTTCTTTCCATATCTAAGGCACATCATCTCTATTCATAAATATTTGGTTGTAGTAATGGATTATAAGAAAATATTGTAGGTTAAACCCCTAATTAGAGAAGGAGTGATTTTCAATGGCTAGAAAATATTTTGCTAACTATGATTTCAATCAACATGGAGTTGTTGTGAAGTAGAAGGATGTAGTAGATAAACCAAAGATGTGGAAAAAGAGATACATGTATAATAAAATTCAACTACAATAACTATTGGAATATCTAGATGTCTATTATGGACACCAACAACTCATGCAAAATAGAAAAGAATGTTTAAGCAATTGGTTTTCCCCTTGGTTATGTTGACATTCATTGTAGGAGTTATCTAACTGTGCATACTTGTATTACAATATAGCATATGGAAGTAATGAACTACAACTCTTCATTATACATTTGTCTCATAATATATATAATCACTTATTTTTTAGTTCCTTAGTTTTTATAAATTTCATGTCCATCTCAACTATTTTTCCATTTGTTAGTGTTAGTCTTGTATTCCTGTCACCGATGATCAAATTTGCTTTTATTAAGCTTGTCAGGAGTCTCAAAATCAAATTTTACCATGTCACTAGGTTTACACAGTAAAATTTGGCCATTGTTTAGTTGGTTTAGGAATGAGTTCAATCTTTTCGAAAAGTCACTTATGTTGGTCACCTATCTCATTCACATGAAGGTGTCATAATAAAAGCAAGTCCTCTTCATATCAATCATCATCATCATTCCATTCAGTTTTAGTTTTTTCATTAGGTCATTAGGGCTTCCAAGGTCCATCATTATCATATGTAAAACCAATAGTGAATAAAGCATGATAAACAACTCTCTGACATTAACTTGTTGAGTTTTCAGAAGTTCATCATGATTTCAATTTGAAAGGAGGCGAAAGAAGAAATTTGAGTGCTCACAAAGTGAAAATACAACCTAGGTTTCAACCTTCTAAGGTGTCTCTGTTTTCAAAAGTGAAAAATCATTTTTTCAAAGGTTTGTGGGTCCCATTTCTTTTCAAAAAGGAAATTAATTTGCCTATATAAACTAAAAAGCCCCAAACTCATCTTATTTGCCTCTCATTCATCATTGTGCATCGAGCTCTCCTTTCCATTAGTGAGAAAAAATCGATTTCCTAGGCAAATTTGGAAAAACATTTCCGGCGCTGCGCTCAGAGACACTGTGATGCGCTTGGGAGGCTAGTGCTGTACTTAGGAACATTGTGCTGTGCTTGGGCTAGAGTAGCTCAAATTTGCCCGAAACTCACCTAAATTGGATTTTTAAGCTTGCTCATCCTTTTTCTTGCAATCCTTAGATCATATACAAGTAACTACATCACCTTACTCACCTTTTTATTTTGAAAGATGAATTCAAGCCAAAGACTTCTTCATTTAGGATTTTTAGTGAATTTGTCATGAATGATGATAGCGTTGATGATGGTCATTTAGTTTTCTTGATTTTAAACATGTAAAATCTCATCCTACACCTATACACATGTTTAATATGCTATATGAACCACATAACCAACCTCAAAACATTAAATTACTTCACTAAAAGTGAAACCCTAGCTCATTCCTATGGGATTTGGACAATTTTCCTAGAAACCCTGTTTTTCCCCTTTCACAAATACATTGTCCCTTCATTTCACTTCCTTTCATTTTCATAAGTTGTTCATAGTCCATATCCACATCTTTCAAATTCCCTTTGCCATTTTTTCAACTCCACCTACCCACCATTTCATTTTTCACTCATCCCTCACTGTTTTTTTTTTTCATTTTCCTGCTGCTAGGGTTTCTATCACCATGGAAGAAGACTTTTCACCAGAGAGGAAGAAACATCAAAAGGAGGGAAAAATTCTCAGATATGAGCCATCTAACTGCAATGAATCAATTCATCTCCCTTTGTCAAATAGTGATTTGAAGATGTGAATTTCTTAGATTTTTTCAAAAGGGTGTGTGAAGTGGGTTTCCATGAGCAGTTGACATATTGGGTTGATACTCATTTGAAAGGTGAAAGTGCTATTATTGCTGGTGTTGAATTCACTTTTTCAATGGCCTCTATTTCACTTGCTACAGGGCTACCAGATCATGGTGAATATTGGTTCAGGGGGATGAACTTAGATCTTGAAAATTATAGACCTTTCTTGAAAACACCATACAAGGAAAAACATGCTCATATCATACCTTTCAGGTACCTATTGGAAAAGTATGCCCCCTTGATGAAGGTTGTCATGAAATTCTTCACATGTGAAGGAATATTCTCTAGAATATATGCCTATCACATTCGGCTCCTAATGCACTTTACAACTCAGAAACCACTCAATATTTGCAACTATCTGTGTAGGAGCCTTGCTAAGATGTCAGAGAGGATACATATGAAGAACAAAGAGCACTATCCTGGTCTATTTCATCATAGTCTAATCAAGACTATAGTCCTTCATCAACTTGTAGGGAATAGTATGGCATGGGAATTTTTCTTGGAGACAACTTTGAAATGGCATGAATCCATGTGGCAACTCAGCCTTCTAGCATGCCAACACAGTTAATCGAAATTGGGCCTTCTAGCAAATCAGTGGAAACACCTAAATCACATAAAACTGGGGTAACTAGTATGTACAAGAGAGGAAAGAGGCTTATGTTTGATTCTCATGGTGAGAAAAGGGCCAAGCCTTCTACATCAACAAAACAGGGACCATCAATGCAGGATAAGGACTTGGTTGAGCATGAGTTTGAGTTGGTTGACTTAGAGGCAGAAAATGAGACTTCAAGGATGCAGCAAATGGTCAGAGATAAAGATTACCAGATCAAGGAACTCACAATCAACATGGCAAGAGAAAGATACATCATCTCATTCCTAGAACATGAGAATAGTCAATTGAAGGCAAAACAATTGATCATGGAGAAAGAGCAAACCAAAATATTTCAGCAGGTCAGAAATGGAAAAACAGTCATGGAGACAAATTAGCCTGAAGGAACACAAGGAAAAGGTAAGAGAAAAAGGCCAAGAGCTCAAGGGCTTAAGAAGGCATTACAAGAAGAAGAAAAACACATCTTTAAATGAGGAGCTAGACCTAGAGGACATAATTCCTTTAGAGGTCAGTCAAGACAAAGAGTACTAGTTAAATAGGGTCAATGACCACTTGGAGAAGCTTCTAGACAAAGCTAATAGAGACAATCAGTTGTTAAGGCACATGGCACACCATTACCAGGCTCAGAACATGATTTGTAATGTCAAGGTCAAATAGCTTGAAAGCAAGCTCAAAGAAGCTCAAAATGATCAAAATGACGAAGGAAACTTGGATATGCTTGCTGAAGCATCCATGAGGGCTTAACATGCCTCATTTTATAGCTTTTGACCAATTTTGAGGAAATTTTGATCATTTTTGGTTTTTTGCAAATTTTGGTGCCTCATTCAGAAAATCAGCAGTTCTAGGAGTGTGGTTGGCTTCTTCCTCAGACACCCATTTCAAGAAAAGTTTCCATTTTTGGAAAGCCCTTGGAATCCTCTAAAAATCCATTTCTTGAGATTTTCTAGAGGAGGCCTAAGTTTTGTGAAAAGTGGGAAAAAGTGGCCAAAAATTAGCGTTCTAGACCTTTTTTTTACAGGCATTGTGCTCCTGGAGTGACCTTGGGAGAATGAACTTTTGAAGGCCTTCCCATGTGTCGTTTTCAAAAACTCAAGGTGTTCTGGAAATTATACTTGAACATCTAGTTGTCCATTCTCTAAGATCTTCATTTTGACCTCACAAAGGCACCTGCAATATGGGCTCAAAGTCGACGTTGCGCTTTTGCAATTCCCTGTGTTTTTTATTATAAATTTCACTATGTAAATTTTCTAGGTTTCAGTTTGACTTGGTCAAAGTCAAAACTCTTAATGTAATGGCTCTTGTTTCGAGGTTAGATTGTTTAGGAATGAATAATTGTACATGATAGATTGTTTTGATGTTTAATAGGCATCATTAAAGAAGCAAACTCCTAAACAAAGTCTCCAAGAAGTGTTTGAGTTTTACCTTCTCACTCTCACTTGTTGATTGAGAGAATCTTGGAATGAATTCCACCACCTAGGAATTCGACTCCTAAAGGCGGGGAAGTGGTCTAGGTGAGTATATTTGTATCATTTCTCTTTCAAAGAGAAGGGTTGGACTTTTGTGGAGGAGGCTTGCATGTAATGATCTTTTTAGATAATACAGAGGCAATTGCAACTATTTTTAAGGAACTCTAATCTAGTGAGTTCATGGTGTTTGTTATTCTTTCTATATGTTTTCTCATGGTTAATTCATCTTTCCTCACATGTTTTGTCTTCTTTCTATGGATTACTTTGCAGTTAAATAGACAATATTCTTGATTTCAAGCTCTGTTTATATGGTTTTCATAGTTGTGTTTATTTCTTCTAAAAGCTAACGAACTCATAGTTGTTTTGGCTCATTAGTCTCTTCAAAACTTTCTATTCTATACTACATTGACAATATTTCAACTACACCATGGACTTTTGATACCTAGTTCCTTTCTATATTTATCTCTGCACTCCTAAAGCCTAGACCTAATCATTGGTTCCAAACCCTAGGCCAACAAACCCTAAAATCTAAAATTCACCAACACACAAACAAACATATATATCTAGCCTAAAAACTTGATGCTTTTAAGACATTCACTGATAAAAAATTTGAGAGATCCCTCTCTTGTTCAGTAGGGCTAGCTACTGAGTTTAAAGTGGTTTGAGGTTACCCTTCTCGATCTCCTCCTCAGCCTAGGAAATTGTAAGGGATAACATCATCCACATTAGTTGTTGGACACTCTTTTGGTGATGATTGAATGTGCAGTCTTTGATGCATTCTACATTTAGTTGTATACTCTTCATGGCATGCATTAAGTTACTGCAATGGGGAATTAACTATAATAAAAAAGAAGTTTAAATTGACATGGTTAATTATTATTTATAGAAGTAGTACACTAATACAAATATCATTACAATCTTCTTTAACAGGTTGAACAGTTGCAACCATTGGTTCAATTGTTGTGTGTTCCTCTTCTCAAATAGAATCTAACCTACATGATTTAACATTGCAATAAGAAAACTAATAAGTATATCATTTTTAAGTAAATATTAATAATTATAGTCCATACTTCTGATTTTATAACCATAATAATGTCATGATTGAGTTTCGCACTACCATCATCGTGCTGCACTCCACTATCATGGAACTGTTGTCCAATGTTAGCACCATTATTGTTGTTTCTTTGTTGCATAAAACAAAAACAAAAAACATTAATTTATGGGAAAAATAATCATGCATATGTTTTACTAGTAATTAAATTCCATTGATTTTATTAACCATGTTATTAATAGAGGCATATTTTGTTTACCCCATGCTTTGTGGACATTGTATCATGAATTGAAAGGCAAACTAGAAATAGAACTGGAGGTTTTTATCAATGATCAAAAATTTGAAATGAAACCATTGCATTGCATAAGATCACAAATTTGGTTAATTGGAAGCAATTAAATAAAATATGGATAATGATAGGAATGATATGGTTTAATCATTTTTTTACTTACAATCCATGCTTTTAGTTTCACCTATCCACTCTGCCCATGTTTGTGCTACCTGTGTTTTTATAGTCTTACTTGTTTCTTTTGACATGTCTGAGATCATACAAAAAGTTCTAATACGGCTATATATTGCAATTTTAATATGGAACTAAAGAAATTCATCATATTGATTTCAAAATATCATATACCTTCTTGGACCAAATGTCATCTTACCTTATTTTCTCATTTATACTCCTTTGTATCCTCCATCAGATTCTTCCACTCACTCGCAGTAATAATTGAAAGATGCTCATACTTATGGTATGTTTTGCAAATTAACCCTATATTAATCCCTCACATATATCAAGTATGTTCCAACCATTGAGGTGACTCTGCTTTTTTTTATGGTTGATTCACCACGTAGGTCGACAAAGTAGTTAGTAATATTGTTTTTCGTATTTTGTTTTTTAGAATTCCATTATGTGTGTATGGTGGCTGAAAAATATCTGATGCCTTGTCATTCATATATGGTAAAAAAAAAAATTGTTTCATGTGAAACAATATTTCCATTAATTTAAAATATTTGGAGAGATGTATGTTTCAAGTAGATAATAGGATATAATTAAGATATTCATAAATACATGCTATTTTTGGTAACTAGATAGGAACAAGTTTCTTATCCACCAAACAGGTAATTGGTATGGTTACCTTGTTGGTAACATATGTCAATAGACCCCACAATGAGTGAATATGATGGAAAATGAATATTATTAGTGGAGATGGGATGTGTGGGGAGGTAGGAGTCTTGATACAACCTCCACCTAGTGAATGCATGATATTAAGGTCAGGGGTGGCTATAACGTACAATGAATTGGGTTTAATGTAGGGTGGTGGAGAAGGTTTGATAGTATAGGTAGGTTGTGATGAGTTTTCATCCTCCCCACTGTTAGCCTCCTATTGCAATAGGTGTTCATATTTCATGATTGACTGTTTTCATGCCAAATATGTCATCTTTTTATTACTGCAAAGGTTCCATATTTCCACAGAGTTTCATTTGGATAAGTTATTCCAATTTTGAAGATTTGTTCAGTCAAGGGAAGGCCAAACAATTTAAACTTGGCTTCCCTAGGTTTCAACTGCTTGCTTTAGAATATAGAGATGAATATCTGTCCAAGCAAGCTTAAAACTTGGCGGATTGGTAAATAGGTAGAGAAACAAGGGCGCTCATCAGCTTAATCTGAGCCCCAGAAGAGACAAGGATCGATTTAGATAGGAGGATAGCTGAAAGAAAGGTTGAAAGGCTGGGTATGCTAGTTCAAGTGCACCCAAACCAAAAGAAGAAAAAATGCTAGGTGAGTAGGCCGGGCAGGTAGCGTTGTGGTGGCAGAATCATGGCTTGTGATCCGTTTCATTTCATTTTCTCAAGCGTCATATCCATTCACATCTCAAGCATAAGGCAGTTTCCATTTGGAGGAGCTCAAGCGAGGCATGTCTGAATTTCCTTTCTTTCCTCAAACACTCGCTAACTTCCCCTAATCCGCTAAAAAAGTCCTATTTCCCCTTTAAAAGCCTAAGATTTCTATCCTTAGCGCTTTCTGATCAAATTTCATATTAACTTCTAACTTATTATATAAATCCCAGTTATTCTTCCCTCCCCATACTAAAACATATACAAGATCCCCCTAAATACATATCCCCTCCATTGGTTGAAATATAACCATAACTAGCTCAGTGTTTTCTGCTACTACTACAAGGGACTATTAACCTATAGTTCTGTTTTAGATGGTTGTGTAAGATATGATTCTATATCAAAGCAATATTACACCCTATGTTGATAAAAGGCTACAACAATCTTCTGTGTGTTCAGGACAGAGTGCGTCACAAAGATCTACAGCATGTACTCCTGAGAATCCAAAGACAATGAATCAAGATCTACAACTGAACCAGCAACAAGATACTAGTGCTAAAAGTACACTTCAAATGAGAGTTCACATTCCACCTGGAAAGGTGTCTTCATCTTATAAATGAAGCTGCCCATACCACTAGTTACCAATTCTACAGACATCATTGCGGGCTTGGATACATAGGCATTGAGAAACTGAAGCAAAGTTTGCAAGTCAGTAGGTCCCAATTAATGGTAATTACAGTTTAGATGAATCAACATTCTCCCTTATATGGCAATTAAATCAGTCAGGATCACATGTCTTACGTAGCCTTCTATGTCTCTGTCATGGAACACTGCTTAAATCTCAGGATAAATTTCATTCAGACAAACATTACCTCTACTCCAGTAGACAGGTTGAGTGGTTTGTCATCACAGTTGCCTAAAAAGAAACTGGACAAGACATCATTGCGGGCTTCTCCAAATCTGTTGAAGGTTTTTGCAAGCAAGATCTTAGAATATTCCAAAAATGATGTTGCAGTTCTATGAGTAGACACCTTTGGCAGTCTCGTCTTACAGACCATTTTGAAATCACTAGAGGCAAACAAAGAAGCGGTGGTCAGGGTGATAACTGTCCTTTTGGGTGGTTCTGAAAACAATGTTATGAGAGAAGGCAAGGTGTTAAAGGATGCTATAGAACAGAATGTCTTAGACCTTATGATGAATCCAATTGGCAGCCATATAAAATGTCAGATTATTTTGGAGGTCGCACCAGATTTGCTTTACATGAAAATCTTGGATCGCTATCTTTGGCATTCCTTGCTTGAAATTACAACTCATTAATCTGGCAACTCTGTGGTCCAAAAATTAGTTTCTTCTTCAAGACACCGGGGTCAAATGAATATGATCTGGGGGGAAATTGGTTCTAAAGTTCACAAAATTTGCAGTCAAATCACCACGAGCTGCATATCCTCCCTGATGTTGCTGGATACTTCTTGGAATGGGTTGTTGAGGTATCAAGCAATGAATACGATCCATCAGAATCTGACATTTTATATGCCGAAGGAGTAACTCAAAGAAATGGGTTGGCTGGTATCGAAATTTCACTTGATGATCATAGTCCTATGTCAAGGCCTTATAAGGAAAACTTTGATTGTCCAAACACCATCTGTGAAGTATCAGCTTATTAGAGTAAATACTAAAGGATTAAATGAAGGATGTAAGTGGCTGGAAACGTTTGAGGATGTACGAGCTGTAATTTTCTGTGTTTCTATAAGTGAATATAACCAAATGTGGGCAAAATAATTTTCTGAGCTTGCTAAGAGCACAGTAAAGATCATCTAGGAGGATCGAGGGAGAGAGAGTACTCTTACATTCTACCTTGCCAATTCGAAGAAGCCCTTGCTGCATTTTATTTGTCTTTTATAACTCGTCATTCACAAAGGAGCACATCAAACTTTGTGCTCAAGGAAGTTTATTGGGGGAGAGTATGGAAGTACAAACATGTGGGAAGGCTATTGATTCTTTGCTTGAAAAGGTTCTCTGTATGAACATCCTGTCTTCAGATTACTTCAAGGAACTGTACAGGCTGAAGACCTACCATGAAGTTATTGATGAGATATATAATCAAGTTGATCATGTAGAAACCGTGGATGCCTGGGAATTGTAGGGGTCTGTCTACAGCATTTTGTCTTCTCTACAAATTTTTTACCATGAAGTTGACAGTGAAGCAAATGCATAGGCTTCTTAAGCACGAGGATTCCCCATACATAAGATGTATTGGTTTCCTATACCTGCGTTATGTTGCGGATCCTAAGACGTTATGGGGTTGGGTTGAGCCTTATGTGAAGGACGAGGAGGCTTGATAGTTGAAAGTGGAATCACATGGGCTATCCTGATCTCAATTTTATGTGAAGTGGTTTCTCTATTTGGCCTTGACCACTGCACAGATATAGACATTGGTGAAAATTGTGTTAGTTAAGCATCTGTTCAGAATATATTACTCAAAACTGGTCATGATATGAGTGCAATGTACATGCATCTTAAAGTGTTCAGATTAATTGGAAATATTAGAGCATGTCGTATGGGCAACTTTCAGTTCCATTATGGAAATTCTTGATTGCAAACTTAATTGAAAAAGTAGTAATTAAAACACATACAGGCAAATTTTATCATCATGGTTTGTAACAACCAACTGCTGGAGTGAGGTGAAAAATAGTTTATATTGATGTAACGTAAAGTCAGGGATTTATCAAATTCAGCATCCATATCCAGCGCTCAAAGCCAGCGTGGCATTGATCCTCGGATCTCAAGACTTGAGAAAGAGTACCAAAAATTTGGAAAGACTGGTGCTGACGAAACATCCTTTTTATACATTGAAAATTCTTGCTTGGGCGATTTGGGAATATCGTATAACATCAGCAATATACACTACGACACATGGATGAGCTTGTTCACTATTTCAGATTTGGGCTTTGATGGGTAGGCCTTGGTGTAGCAGCTCTAATTACAAAGAACAGTAGAGCTTCATGCATCTCAGCGTCTTGAGAAAAGCTGGAGGCGGAAGGAGAAATGGTTCGGTGGCTTTCACATTTCTCTAGCTATTTGGATCGCTACTTCATGCAAGGCATTCGCTTCCTGCGCCAAATCGATATGAAATGCCTCTCATCGCCAGAAGGATTCTCCCAGGCAACTGATGGCCATCTTGATTGCCTTAGTCCAGAATTGCTACTGTCAATGGCAATAATTTTGCCATTTCCAAAGGATGATTGGATCCAATAAAATGAAAGCGTTTGGTAAATTTCTTCAGTGCTAGAACATCAAGAAGCCTATGCTGATAAAAGAGCGATCTGACAAAATCAATCAAGAGAAATTAAAAGACAAGAGAATACAACAGTCCCTTTGTCCTATTGTCTGAGAAAAATCAAGAAACGATTATGATCTGGGTATAACATTCCTGAAAAAATAATTGCTATGAGATCTCCAGCTGACAACGCCTGTTCTGGTTTTTTAAATATGTGGAGGTTCTTGCTGTGTCACAGCCAGATAAAGAAATATCATACACCTGGAGGTTGTATTAATTCTTTCACAGGAGATAAAGCAGGGGCAATTGGACAGTTTGAAGTGCTTCAGAGGGAAGAGAAAGCCCGATTCGACAACGAAAGAGCATCAACGAGCCGACAAAGAGTATCAGTTATGAATATCAGCAGGGGACTTTAAACACAAAGCAGATGGCAACAAAGGGATTGCGCAAAGATAAATAAAGAAGCTCAGAGCCATCAAAGCTCACCAGCGCATATTAAAATATCTTAAAGCCACTTAAGGGCAGCAGAACTGCCTGAACGATACAAACAAAATGATTCAAAGCGCAGCCCTCAGTTGCATGACTTGAGTTGCCAGCTGCCTCAACGAAGCTCTTTTTTAGATATTTATGTATTAATTTCCATCCCAACGATGAATTAAAGACAATTACTACATAGATATTTTTTCAGATATGATCTAGAGATATTTTTTGATATTTTCCCTATGACAGCTGTTCAAGGGAAGTTTGTAAATATTTCCCTATATAAACCACCCTATAGTCAGTCTTAAGGAGCGGGAAAAAAGAAAGAATAGGTCGATAGACTCTGAGAGAGACTAGTTATGTACATCTGGTACGATTTCCTTAATCAAAGACTGCTGAAGTTTGGAAAATGGACTGTGTGCTATGTTTTAATGTTTGAAGGGGGCATTACGAAATTCTAGAGCTGCAACATGACTCAATAAGTGCCTCTCATCTCTATTTTTTTAATGTTTTATGCTCATAATATGCTCGTATCACCATCTAAATAGCAGATAGAAAGATTAGTTTAGAATTTGCTGAGCCACAATCTATGCTCAAGGTTTGCTATTTCTTCATGTTTTCATCTGAACTGGTAATGAACATGAGTTCCCTTTGCCTCATATCTCCTCGAATTCACCCAAGTTTTGGCACTTATCACCAAAATTTTTTGACAGCTCGTAGACAAAGCTCTTTCACCTTCATGCTGTTATGCTAAATAAGAGATTCTTTTGCCTCTCATTTCTTTAAACTTTCAATCCGGCTGGTTGATTTGCTACACTCCATACCTGCGCTGTATTATTGAAAGCTTTTGTTGAAAAATCAGAGATTACTCAAGAGTTTGGATGATGGACTATCTACTATGCTTCTTTTAAATGCTTTAAGGGTGATCATGGAATTCTTATGCTATCACATGGACCAATAAAGTGTCTCTTGCCTTTGTCATATCAGTTTATATATGTTGGTATCATTATCACTATTTTCGATTGCAGAAAAAAGGACTAATCTACAATTTGTCTTACAGCACTTTACACTAAATTTTTGCAATGTTCTATATGTTTTCTTCTGACTAAGGCTTTAATATGAATACCTCATGGCTCATATTAGTTCTTTATCATCCATGTATGATTATTATTTATGAAATCTTAACTGTTCCTAGATAGAATCCATTCACCTTACCTCGGTCAGCCAGATCAAAGATATCTTAGTTGCCTTACATCTCTGACCTCCACTTCATCCTTTTTTAGCCCGAATAATTGTTTCATGAGCAACTATCTACTCCATATCCCCCTCATGACCAAGAAAAACACACCAGCAGTCCCGCTCCCCTGACTCCATGCCCAATGGTTTGAAATTTATCGCACGATGCATTACCTCTCTACTTGAAGCCATTCTCTTTCCCACCAAAAAACAAAACCCGTTGTACTCAATAACTAGCTTAAGATCACCCTAAACAAAGCTAAATTACGAAGAGAGAGCCCTCTCTGATTGCAGGTAGGCTAGGACCTGCATTCCAAAGATTGGTTTGGTGTTACCTCAGTTGTATCCCTTAAGGAGCCAAGGGACAACCTGAGCGATAACATAATGGCGACTCTACTGGGAACCTTTTGAAATAACTTCAATTATCAAATTGGAAGTTGGCTCCCAAAAAGCATTCACGTAATACAAGGTCGAATCCAGACCCAAAGCCCCTAGCTACTTTTGAAAATCCAAATTTAATCCCTAGAAACCTTAGGAATATAGAGAAAAGAGAGGATTTAGCTGATTCTAGTCCTGAGAAAGTTCAGCCAAGCAGCGTTTCAACCCCTGTCAAAGTTCTTTTTCACTCATCCCCTGTTTTCCCTACTTCATCATCCACCTCTCCATCCACCTCGTCCACACCTCCATTCACTACACATACTACCACCACAACTCCTATTATCCCAGTTGTTCCAACTGTTCCGTTCATCCCTGCAGTTCCACTTGTCCCTGTAAATATGGCTAATAGATATGCCCCTTTGCAGCTGCCTGGAAACCCCGGGGCTATGCCTCAAGACTACCAGACTAAAATAACTTATTTTGATGGCACCAGTGCCTGCACGACCCTTCAACATACAAAGAAAATGCAGGATTACTTTGAGAGCTATGAAATTGACGACGATAGTGTGAGAATGAGGATTTTTGTCCAAAGTTTGATAGGTGATGTTAGGCCTTGGTTTAGAGCACTCCCAGCCAATTCCGTAACAAATCCAGAAGTCTTATACCACACATTTATCAATAGATGGGAGAAGAAGAAGGACCCATTGCACATATTGTCCGAATATGACACCATTAAAAGAGGCCCTCAGGAGGCTGTGTTGGACTACTGCGCAAGGTTTAACAATGTCTACAATGCAATCCCATAGAACCTTAGGCCTCCACCTGATCTTGCTTTATATAAATTCCCCGATGGCTTTGATACTAACATGGCTTATCAGTTAAGGGAAAGAGCCCCTCAAAGCCTGGCAGAGATGCAAGACGTTGCTGTGAGCGTAGAGGCAAACTTAATTGCCAAGAGAAATAGAGTGAGAGCCGAGAGAAGAACCACCTTTAAAGAGGAACCTTCAGCCCTAGACCAAAAACTCGATGCTATTCTTAGTGGCATGCACAGACTAGGAGATAGAATAGAAACCGTTGAAAGACAGTCTACATGGGATGCGCCACAAGACAACACTGTTAGGGACCCAAATTTTAGGAAAACTCACAACCCAAACGCTGGACGATCCAACCCAGATCATGATATAAGACCTCCGTTCCAAGAGAACTACATGGAGGCATCTACATCTAGTGAGCCATTAGAAGATACTCATATAAACTGGGTGGGTTCAAAGAGTGAACAACAGGTTTTCTTAACACAAGAAGACTGCGATCTTATCCAACAAAACCAAGATGATCAAGACTTTGGTAAATTTCAGACTCAAACCGGAGAGTCTTTTGACTTCAAACAAGGCTATGACTCTGCTGTGTATGAAGTGCACAAGCAATAAAAACTAAGGACTAGAACAATTGATGTGCCCAAGCCCGTCAAACAAAAGCAAGAAAAACAGCCCAAGAAGATTAAAGGCATGATTGTTATTACAGAACCAACTGATGAGACGATCCCAAACGTGCAGGAATTAACTATGGAAGACATAACAGACATGCAACCCGCTAATGATCAGCCTTTGCTATCTTCTCCCATAAAAGAAGATTTGAATAGCACTCCGCAAAACCTTCCCAAAACAGAGATACCGCAAGGTATCACTCACCATAACGCTGATAATCAAGAGGAAATCACAGAAAATACACTTGAAAGGGGAAAATCAGCCACCACCAACACAAAGACTCCATTGGAGAAACCATTTAACTTAGAAGCATAAATAAGCAAGCTCAAAATTTCCACCCCCCTCTCTGAGCTTGCCAAACATGATGTGTATAGGCAACAAATCCAAAAAACACTTCAAATGCCAGACACCAAAGATGATGTCAATGTTTTAGATGATACACCTGAGCTGTTATTCGGTCCTGAGGTTAACGAAAAACTAGCATATGGAGCTGTTCTTCCCTTTTATGTAAGCCTACATATACATGACAAAGTTTTGCACAATGTTATGTTTGATTCAGGGGCCTCACACAATCTTATGCCCAAAGCTGTAATGGAAAAGCTAAACCTTGATATCACGAGACCATACAAAGACCTATTCTCCTTTGACTCAAGTCAGGTCAAGTGTTTAGGTTTAATCAAAGATCTATGTGTGTCTTTAGTCCAATATCCCAACAAAACAATTCTGATGGACGTGGTGGTTGCTGACATTCCACCAAAGTATGGGATGCTCTTGTCAAGATCTTGGGGAGAAAATCTCCAAGGATCCCTTCAATTGGACCTCTCTTACGCCACTATCTCAGTCTTTGGGCAACGAAAGAGATTGTATAGAGAAACACTGATGAAGTATGTGGTGAGTAGTGAGGAAAAGCCCCAAAACTTTCCCATTTACTCAATCCATTATGATATGGATTCATTTATTCTGTTCAATGATGATGATAGTCCCCCAACTGATGATAAGCCTTTGGATTTAGAACAAGAAGCAGGTATAACTGAGGAATCGGTTACCCTTACCCAAGAAACTGTCAAAGAAAACAATGCAACCACCACACAAGGAGATCCTCCTGAAACAGGAAATTCAAATCCGCCCGCTCCAATGATGATTTCAACTCCCAATGCTAGCCAAGACCAAGAAATCCTATGGTATTTGGAGTTTGACGGTTCAGTAAATAAGCTAGGAGCAGGGGCAGGAGTATGGATCCATAACGCCCAAAATGACCATGCAGAGGGTCATGCCTATAGATTGAATTTCAAATGCACCAACAACATGGCAGAGTATGAGGCCCTCCTTTTAGGCCTTAAACTCATAAAAGCTCTTGGGGCTACAAAAATTTCCATTCTAGGTGACTCCGACTTAATAATCCAACAAATGAAAGGCAACTTTGTCACCAATGACAACAAGCTGAGAGCTTATAGGACCGCTGCCACAGAAGTACTCAATTACTTCACTGAATCTAAGCTTGCCAAGATATCGAGAAGCCATAACATCCATGCTCACAGTCTAGCCACCTTCGCTAGCACTTGCAAGCTTCCTTTTCAGCCCAATCACCACTTCACTGCTGAGGTAAAGCATAGGCCTGCTGTCCCTAACAATATTAAAGATTGGCAAGTTTTTGAGGACGATGCACAAATCAACAATTTTTTGACTATGCAGCAAGAGTTTTCAAAATTAAACATTGAGATGGATGCCATGGGTGACCAACAACAAACAACAAACCAAAATCAGCAAACCCTAACAGCTGAAAAGGCTAGAAAAATGCTATGCCCAACCAGTTTTAATGCCAAAAACATGCAAGAGCTCAGGCAGATACACTTAGGAGAAATAGCTGAAACAGAGGCCGAAATCATTGATTTAAAAGACAATTTTTTACTCGATGGTCTCACCCCATTAGAAGACATCTTTGATGCAAACTATGTTCCCAAAAAACCAAAAATGCAACCTCAAAATACTGCAATTGAAGACTGTAATATCGGAACAGCAGAGAAGCCCAAAATGATTAAAATGTCCAAATCTTTGCCACCTGATCAAAAACCAAAGTATATTGACCTGTTTAAATAGTTCCAAGATGTATTCGCTTGGAGTTATGAGGACTTGAAGTCCTATGACACCTCGGTTATTCAACATACCATCCCTCTAGAACCAAATCAAAATCCCTTCAAACAAAAACTAAGGAGAATCAATCTAGTCCTTCTCCCTTTGATTGAAAAGGAAGTGAAAAGAATGTTTGAGGCTGACATTATAACACCCATTAGATTTTCGGAATGGGTATCCAATCTTGTTCCCACAAGAAAGAAGACAGGTGAGATTAGGCTTTGTGTAGACTTAAGAAATCTGAACCAAGTCACCCTTAAAGACCACTACCCATTGCCCAAAATGGACCACATTCTCCAAAGAGTAGTGGGGTCATCCATAATCTCTTTGCTAGATGGCTTTTTAGGTTTCAATCAAATACTTGTTCACCCAGATGACCAAGACAAGACAGCCTTTACAACACTGTGGGGAACATTTAAATATGTGAAGATGCCTTTCGGACTAAAGAATGCAGGTGCTACCTTTCAAAGGGCCATGGACATTGCATTTGCCAGGGAAATCCATGATTTCTTAGTTATCTATCTTGATGAATTAACCCCTTTCTCCAAATCTGACCAAGAGCACCTCAAGCACCTCAGGCAAGTATTCATGACATGTAGAAAATATGGCATTTCCTTAAACCCTAAGAAGTCCCTTTTCGGCCTTGAGGAAGACAAGCTTCTAGGCCATATTATTTCAAAAGATGGCATCAGAATTGATCCGGAAAGAATCCAAGCCATTCTGCAAATCCCTTATCCGAGAAACATCAAAGAGTTGCAAGCATTCCTTGGAAAAATCAATTTCCTAAGGAGATTTATCCCAAACTTGGCTGAGCTGTTAAGACTGTTAAGCAACATGTTAAAGAAAGATTCCAAGATGAAATGGACTCTAGAGGCCAAGCAAGCATTTGAGAGTATTAAAATTTCACTAACCCAAACTCCGGTCCTCACGAGCCCACAGTTTGATAAGGACTTTATCATCTTTTCTTTTACTTCAGATCACACGATAGATGCTGTCCTTCTGCAAAAGGATGACCAAGGAAATGAGAAACCAATTGCATTTTTTAGCAGAGCCCTTAGAGATGCTCCTTTGAAGTACCAAATCATGGAGAAGCAGGCCTATGCTCTCGTCAAGGAAATCAAGTATTTCCGAGTTTACATTTTATATTCACATGTGATCACCTATGTCCTAAATGCTGTCGTAAAAGACATATTAACTCAAGAGGGACTAGAAGGAAAAAGAGGCAAGTGGATTGCCAATATCCTTGAATATGACATTGAAATAAGACCCACCAAGCTCATAGAGGGACAAGGTTTAGCCAAACTGCTATCTGAAACCAATTTTCAAGCCTTAGACATTAACCAGCTGGACAACGAACAGGCGCTGGCGACTCCACAGATCAGTGAGACCTTTTTGCAATCCCCATGGTATGCTGATATTTGTTACATATGGTTAAACCTGTGTGCTCCTCCAGGATTGTCCAAGACCAAAAAGAGATTTTAAAAAATGAAGGTGTCAAAGTCTTGTGTCATAGATAGTGCTTTATTTTGGAAAAACCATAAAGGAATATAGCTGAATTGTTTAACTATCAATGAAACTGACCATGTTATGAAAGAGTTCCATGCAGGGGACTGTGGAGGACATTTATATTGGAAGTCCACTGCTGACAAGATCTTAAGGGCGGGTTTCTATTGGCCCTCTTTGTTTGCAGATGTAGAAAAGTTTGCTGCCTCATGCCACAAATGCCAGATCTTCGAAGGCAAAAGAAAGCTGTTGCCCTTGCCCCTTAGACCCATCTCAACCGAAAAAGCTTTCCAACAATGGGGTCTTGACTTCATCGGAGAAATCCATCCCTCTTCCTCAGGCCAACACAAATGGATTCTTACAACCACCGACTATTTCACCAAGTGGATTGAAGCCATACCATGCAGGCAAGCCAATGGCTCCACCATTATCTAATTTCTCGAAACCAATATCCTCTCCAGATTTGGCTGCCCTGAGAAAATCATTACAGATAACGCCATTGCCTTCAAATCCAAAAAAATGATTAATTTTTGCCATAAATTCCACATCACCCTGGGCCACTCCACAGCCTATTATCCTCAAGGCAATGGTTTGGTCGAATCTTCCAACAAGAGCTTGATTAATATCATCAAGAAAATGATGGAAGAAAACAAGAAGAAATGGCACAAAAAAATTATCAATGCCCTTTGGGCAGACAGACTATCAACCAAGAGGTCCATTGGGATGAGCCCTTATGAGTTAGTATATGGTATGGAGGCCAGATTTCCATCTTCTCTGGGCATTCCTGTTATCAAGCTACTACAGGAAATTCAAGCTGAACCAAATGATATTCAATGAAGAATTAATCAGACCATTCATCTTCAGCAAACTAGAGAGCAAGTTTACAACAGAGCTCAGATCTTACAAGACAAGCTAAAGAAAATATTTGACAAGAGGACTAAGGCTGAGGATTTCTGTGTTGGCAACAAAGTTTTGAGGTGGGACTCACGAAGAGAAGACGAGGGGAAGCATGCAAAGTTCTATTTTTTATGGAAAGGCCCATTTGTCATTAGCGTTGTGCAGGGCAATAACACGCATTTTCTCAAATCTACAGATGACAGCACAGTGGAGGACGGCCCTGTCAATGGCCGAATGTTGAAACATTATCGAGATCCCTTTTAAAGGATACAATGCCCCTGTGTATATTTGTAGGTTAGTATTTGTATATATGTCAGCACTTTCCTTTTTTGTTTGTTTTTTTTATGTATATAAGCAATCGATTGCTTGGAACCAAAAAGTTATGGAAACAATGTTTCTCTGACAAATGACAGCAAGTTCACATTTTTGATACATAAAGAAACAATTGTCACAGGATCTAATGAACCAGATTCTATTTGAGAACCATCAGTACATGGTGATATCATTATTTCAAACCTTGTACCCTGTGAATTTTTTTTTCAGGCCAGCTAGAAATTTCTTAAGAAGATGTTGCTGAAGCTCTCTCACAGGATATAATATCTGAAAATTTTGAAGGTTTTATTTTTGAAAAGCTTCTCTAGTCTTCTAAGCTCAAAGGAAGGCAATGATTGCTTCCACACCATCCTTCCTTCATCATCTATTTTCAAAATTGGAACTCGAGCAAATCTATCCAAAGGACAGCTAGAAACTTGGTTGCCTGTGGGAAATGCTGCCGCAGTATCAATACAATTTTTTATCAAGGATGTTGTCACTGCTTTTACCACATTTATTGAATGGACCTTCAACATCTCTGTTTTCTTTCCTCTCCTGTCCACTTAAGTCCTCTATGTGGATGATTCTTACAGTTATTTTGGTATGTCCACAGATTCAAAAAGCACCTCAGTTCTACTCATTTATAACCTAGAGCGAAAAAGATCAATGGCATTTTCAGTGGTAATTATTGTGTGTAGATCCTGGACCTCCAAACGCACCACTCTCAGACCTACTAACCACAAGGGTACCATTTACATTGCATTGATTTTTGAGATGACTGTTTACTTTGGCGTAGAAGTACCAGGTCATGTTTGGCATGTGAAACTTTCTCTGGTGTGCAAACAAGTTAATGTCAATGTTGATATTGTAAGTTTGTTTTTCCTGTGTGCAAACTGCCCTTCAAATTTTTGTTTGGACATATCCAGACACATTTCCTTATCTGGTATCATACTATGTCTTTTAGCTTTTATCGAGCTAGGCTTATGCTCTAAATTAACCTTTGTGCGATCTAAAAAGCCATAAGTCTTATTTAGAGATAAACTACAACTGCCTTGCCTCAGATCAGGTTTTAAATTGTCATACATTATGCTTGCTCAGACTCTTTAAAATTCAACATGGAGTTCTTACAGTGTTGCATCTTCCCACGTTATGTTCTTAGCATGCCAGATGCAGTATACTGGCCAAATTTGTGCACACTCTGCACTCACTTGGTACACAATTTTTTAAACACCGTCAACCACATTGATGTTCGTAGATATAAAGCTTTACCACCCATGATATGCTGCTACCCAGGTTTTTAGAAACAAGTAGACGTGGGGGGTTTCGTTGGTCCAACGCGTACAATCCCCTTTGTCTCAGTCTTAAAATACATGGGAGGAGAAAACCCTGAATTCATTCAAAAAGTTTTGAACGTCCCTTCATCGGAAGTCATCTGTGAACAGAGGTGGGGTTGCAGTAGTTGATCTGGTGGATCCATAGATCCAATCAGATCTCTGCACACATGAAGATCCTCGTTTGGAGTTCGGCTCTTCTTCTGCTTTTCTCCGGGGCCAACTATTTTTATCTTCCTGGCATAGCACCCCATGATTTCAACAAGGTGGATGAGCTACAAGTGAAAGTGAACAATTTGACTTCCATAAAGACTCAGCTTCCATATGAGTACTATTCTCTGCATTACTGCGACCCAAATAAGATTGTCGACGTCTCTGAAAAGCTTGGAGAAGTTCTCCGGGGTGATCGCATTGAAAACTCACCTTATGTGTTCGAAATAAGAGAAAGTAGACTTTGCAATGTTGTTTGCAAGATTAAGCTGGATGCAAAGACTGCAAAGAACTTCAAGGAGAAGATTGATGATGAATATCATGTTAATATGATTCTAGATAATCTACCTGTAGCAGTGGCCAGACAAAGGTCTGATGGAAATAGCCTTACTACATATGAGCATGGCTTCCGGGCTGGGTTCAAAGCAAGCTACGCAGAGAGTTTAGAAGAGAGGCATTTCGTCCACAATCATTTGGCTTTTATTGTGATGTATCATAAGGATGTTGAAACTGATTCTGCACGGATAATTGGATTTGAAGTTGCACCATTCAGTGTAAAGCATGAGTATGAACAACCATGGGATAATGTCAAAGCCCGTTTGACAACTTGTGATCCAAATACCAAGCATACAGTGTCAAATTCTGAGATTCACCAAAGAAGTTGTGGAAGACAAAGAAATTATATTCACATATGATGTTACTTTTCGGGAGAGCCCTGTGAAATGGGCATCACGTTGGGATACTTACCTTCTGTTAAACACACATGGGGAGTGAGAACAAATAGGAAAGATAAATCATGCAGTACAATTTTTATTCACAAGTGATATACATTTATAGTACATTATGTGACCATTGGGATTCACATCCCAAGGTCTCTTGGACTCCTTTTGTCCATTCGGCT
The DNA here is from genome assembly GCA_000404065.3 of Pinus taeda. Taxonomy (NCBI): domain Eukaryota; kingdom Viridiplantae; phylum Streptophyta; class Pinopsida; order Pinales; family Pinaceae; genus Pinus; species Pinus taeda. The sequence goes on along the minus strand of APFE031458307.1, from coordinate 45,031 downwards.
CCACACTAACCCATTGAGGAT
>APFE031458307.1:30875-44267 GCA_000404065.3 Pinus taeda | reverse complement strand
TTAAAGAGGGAAACCTTCAACCATAAAAGGGAGGTCTCACCCTGCATAAAAGGTAAAACTTCAACCTCAAAAGGGAAGTCTCAACCTGTGATGGTTTAAGGATGACCAACAACTCTGAAATGCTTAATGCAATTCCTGGAACTCTTCCAAAACTGGCAATAAGTTGGAGTCTTATGTTAGAGAAAGTGTTCTCAATTTTGTTCCTGGAACTCTTCCAAAACTGGCAAGAAGTTGAAGTCTTCTGCTAGAGGAAGTGTCCTAGATTGCCCACTGAAGGCATGTTCATGGGCATCTTTGTCTCTGGCTACAACTCTGAAACTGGTGTGGCAGGTTGTGGCTCAGGCTTACTTGATGTGACTCTGAAGCTTGTAGGTGACCATCATTTCCCCCCCTGTCAGATACAAGGTGAGAAGATGGAGAAAACTCAATTGGAAGATTGTTCAATACTCTGGAACAAGTTCTGACATGTGTTTGGAATATCTTCTTGGCTGTTGATGCCCATTGCCAAGAAGTGATCCATCCAAGATGAATCTTTGTTCTTGCAGGACGTTTGTTGCTGAAGCATCTGTGTGAATAATGGGTGGTTTTATGACAGTTCTTACATGGATGAAGATCAAAATAGTGATCTTTCAAATGGCCAACTCGATCACGGTGTTGGCATTTCACAATCTGTTGTTATTGTTGTTGCTGCTGTGGAAGAGAGGTAGAGTCTGGAACAGCTGGAGCTGAACTGTCATGAAGAGCAGGTGAACTATCATGAATGAATCCAGCACTCTGAAACTGAATGGGCTTGGCATAGTCTGGAATATGAAAGGACAAGGTCCGTTTATCATATCCAAGACCGGTTTTGTGCTTGTGTGACAAGCTATTCCAAGGTCGATGATGGGTTTGGGAAGTGGCAGACTGAACTTCTGCATCTTGCATGTAACCTGTGCTGCTTTTTGGGTTTACTTAAATCTGAAATGAACTGTAACATTATTAACATGCTGCTGATGGGTGGTTGTCTCAATGTTCTGAACAAAAACAGGTTCAGAATGGTGTCTATTTTGATGTAGCTCTTCTTGTTGTAGTTGTGATTCAAGCTGCAAAAAATCGTTCTTTTCTTGTACATTTTGCAAGCAAGTTTGAATGTTAAAAAGAGTTTCCTTAGTGACTTTTACCATCCCATCAACAGTGGAAAAGATTAGACTATTTAATAACTGTAATGCATCATCAATTTGTTCCATTTGATTACAATGTTGCACAAATATCTCACACAATGCCAAATAACCGCAACTTTAAAGAATATAGACAGCGCCCAATGCTTATGAACATTGAACTTTATCGTTCCAATTAATCCTCCAATTGATGAGGGTGCCCTTTTAACAACTCATACCACATTAATAGAAATGTCTCAGTTCTTTGATGGAATGGATGAGGATGGAAATCTTTGAAATACCAATGGACATGAGAAACCTTGCTTACTGTACCAACCTGAAATAACCACAATCAACAAGGATTTTGGATAATTTGGTTGCACTCCAATCATCAATATTAAATGGTGGTTGGAAGTTGCTTGTGGGAAATCCCACAAATCTGTAAGTAGTTGAAACTGCACCTGTTGTTGCAACGAGCTTTCCGTGAATGACATCGACGTGATACCATGCTTCTTAAAACAACTGTTGCCCCCAAATGCTAAAAATTCCTTAAGTAATTTCTCTCACCAGCACGATCTGCATCTGAGAAAGTTGCTAGAGCTGAAACAAGTAACTTGAGTAAACTACACCTATAATCAACTGTGCCATGAACATATCTGAGAAGTCACTTTGGTGTGTCGAGATGATCACGTGTGCAAAAGTGCATTAACCTTGAAAGTAACCCAACTGCAAATGAATAATGAAACATTGGGTCTATCGTAACGTGGCAAATCAAAGTGCCCATTATACAGCTTCACCTGTTTTTCTCTGATAGTTTACACACCTCCTCCATAGCTATTTTATCTGCAGGCATGCGCTTTTTGTTTTTCGTAGTCTGGTCAACACTAGGAGAGTATATTGGCACTGCCTTTGCCTCCACCAATCTCCTGATGGAGTGGTGCTTTGTGTACCTTGTATTGATGTGATGACAAAGGGAACCTCAGTAGCCTGCAAAAATATCGAAACCACAACAACCTCACGCACAGCAACGACTGCTGCCTTTTACTTGAAATTCAAAGCTCGACAGGCCTTTTCATTCCCCAGAGTGCACAATAATTCCCCAGACACGGCAGGGACACTAGAGACCTTAATTCACGCTTTACTTCTCCTTTAATTGCTTACATCCACAGACACGCAGCTACAATAGCTGTGGCTGCTGCTCCAGTTTCTTCTTCTATGCAATCGGTGCTCTGGCATCAGTATGCATTTACAAAAATAAAAGAAGTGGTCTTCTGATAGTTTGAATGCATTCTGATTATCAATCTTGTGGTCGGTAGAAGTTGTCCGTGGAAATCTAAACGTGTAAAGTACCTGTCGCAACTATTTGATTTCGCGGGTGGTCAGGATATGGATAGGCTTAAAACGGTGTATACCACAGCGTATACCACACAATCTCCAAACACTATTTCCTCCTGGTAGAAGCACCCGATTATGGACAATACCAGTCGCCTGATCTCACATTTAGAAATCCTTCCAACCGGAAATTGCAAGCCCTTGGCTTTGATTCGATTCGCTATGGCTTTCAGCGTCAGAGATTCGTTCTTCCCCAAAATGATGGTTTAAGGATGAGACACTTACCATTCGAGAGGTACGAGATAAATAGTTATAATACCAATGGAAAATAGCCAAGACAGTCTGGGCTTGTTCAACAATTCTGTGGCGTTACAACGATCACGCCAGAGGAAGCCGCCTTCTTTCTTGAAAGCTGGAAAACTGAGAGGGTAGAGAAAACGTTACGGAAGAGGGTTATTACGACCATAGAAAAAATTGTGCCAACAATGATTATGGTAGAGAGCGCATACAGGAAATTATTCCTAGCCCAGGGAGTGCAGAGGGCGCAGACAATGATTATGAAAGACTTTGAGTAGAAGATTATACCATTGTCGGGACAACGGATTATATAAATTAGGATGATATGAGTTACAAAGGCAGAAATACTAAAAATAGTACCTGCTTATAAAGACCATAAGACAAATGGCTCAAAGAAACTATGCAGGGCAGGAGCATGCCCGCTCTGATACCATGTTAAACACACATGGGGAGTGAGAACAAATAGGAAAGATAAATCATGCAGTACAATTTTTATTCACAAATGATATACATTTATAGTACATTATGTGACTATTGGGATTCACATCCCAAGGTCTCTTGAACTCCTTTTGTCCATTCGGCTTCCACACTAACCCATTGAGGATTAGGTGTCCGACACCTTCTTATGACAGATGATCAGATCCATTGGTTCTCTATCATCAACTCATCGATGATTGTTTTATTTCTTTTTGGAATGGTTGCAATGATCATGATGTGAACATTGTACCGTGATATCTCAAAATACAACCAATTAGAAACACAGGACGAGGATCAAGAGAAAACAGGATGGAAGTTGGTCCATGGAGATGTGTTCAGGGCCCTAACCAATGAAAGCTTACTTTGTGTCTATGTGGGAACTAGAGTTCAGTTTTTGCCATGACACTAGTGACAATGATATTTGCAGTCCTTGGTTTCCTTTCTCCTTCGAACCGTGGAGGTTTAACGACAGCTATGCTGCTATTATGGGTATTTATGGGTTTGTTTGTTGGGTATGCATCGTCACGTCTATATAAGATGTTCAAGGGCACAAAATGGAGGAAGAACATGCTGAAGACAACATTCTTGTTTCCAGGCATTGCCTTTTGCATTTTCTTTATTCTCAACGCACTGATATGGGGAGAAAAATCATATGGTGCAGTTCCTTTTGGGACTATGTTTGCCTTGGTCCTTTTATGGTTTGGAATTTCTGTGCCATTGGTCTTTGTGGGAAGTTACTTTGGCTACAATAAACCTTCAATTGAGGATCCAGTGAAGACCAATAAAATCCCCAGGCAGATTCCAGAGCAAAATTGGTATATGCGGCCCATTTTCTCAATACTAATTGGAGGCATTTTGCCTTTTGGAGCTGTATTTATTGAACTATTCTTCATATTAACTTCAATATGGTTGCATCAGTTCTACTAAATATTTGGGTTCCTGTTCATTGTCTTTTTGATCCTCATTGTTACATATGCAGAGATCACCATTGTCCTATGCTACTTCCAATTTTGCAGTGAAGATTACAACTGGTGGTGGAGATCTTATTTGACTGCAGGCTCCTCAGCATTTTACTTGTTTCTCTATGCCACATTCTATTTCTTCACCAAGCTGGAGATGACAAAGCTTGTTTCTGGAATTTTATATTTTGGCTACATGACCATCATGTCATACTCATTTTTTGTTTTGACGGGTACAATAGGTTTCTATGCATGCCTTTGGTTTGTGCAGACAATATACTGATCAGTGAAGATTGACTGAGGCTCTGCTTGCAGTTGCTATTTTTCAGAGGGGCCGTTTAAGTTTTGGTTTAGGGGAATGGTGCTTGCTCCTTTTATGTTGTTTTAGAGGTTTTCGGGTAACATTATAGGAGACACCAGTACATGCTGCTGAAGCTACTTCCATTAGTTTTCTGACAGATTTCCTAACTCATCGAAACAGTCATCAAAACATTCATAAGCATGTTGATGCTAAGGTTTCTCTTGGTTTTCATATTGATACTGCCTTTTAACATCAGTCAGTTCATGATAAAGTGTTGGCTAACCGTGATTCATTACCAATAAGTATTTCCAAATCAGGTGGCCTTTTCCAAATCATCACTTCCATTTGTCGGGTCATGTCAATTTTCCAAAACAGAAGACTTCCCAAGGCAGCTTGGTACATGAAAAGAGTACTCAGAAGACAGCAAGAGCAGCGCTGTCATATACAGTGATTCAGTTAAAAAGAAACTGTTTTTCAGCTTACAATTTTTCAATCACTAGTATCAAAAGGAAGGAGCACTTTCAGTTTTTACATCAGCAACCCTTTTCAAAACAGAATAGGAAAAAACTCCAGTTTTTATGACATGTTTTGAAGCCATACTTAGGAAGTACTCAGGCAGAGAAACATGTAGTAATAAGCACGCAGAAGAAAGCAGGCAGTTCTATATGTTCATGAGAGCACTATGTCTGGGCCTCAAGGAACCAAGTCATTTAGCAGCCAACCAAGAAGTGTTGCAGTCTACAGTGACAATAGAAGATCAAGGCAGTCTAACCTGATGTTCTTGGCTTTTCACAAGAAAAGGCCATCCCGAGGTGCCACTGTTAGCCTCCTATTGCAATAGGTGTTCATATTTCATGATTGACTGTTTGCATGCCAAATATGTCATCTTTTTATTACTGCAAAGGTTCCATATTTCCACAGAGTTTCATTTGGATAAGTTATTCCAATTTTGAAGAGTTCTTCAATCAAGGGAAGGCCAAACAGTTTAAACTTGGCTTCCCTAGGTTTCAATTGCTTGCTTTAGAATATAGAGATGAATATCTGTCCAAACAAGCTTAAAACTTGGCGGATTGGTAAATAGGTAGAGAAACAAGGGCGCTCATCATCTTAATCTGAGCCCCGGAAGAGACAAGGATCAATTTAGATAGGAGGATAGCTGAAAGAAAGGTTGAAATGCTAGGTATGCTAGTTCAAGTGCACCCAAACCAAAAGAAGAAAAAATGCTAGGTGAGTAGGCCGGGTAGGTAGCATTGTGGTGGCAGAATCATGGCTTGTGATCTGTTTCATTTCATGTTCTTAAGCGTCATATCCGTTCGCATCTCAAGCGTAAGGTAATTTCCATTTGGAGGAGCTCAAGCGAGGCATGTCTGAATTTCCCTTCTTTCCTCAAACACTCGCTAACTTCCCCTAATCCGCTAAAAAAGTCCTATTTCCCCTTTAAAAGCCTAAGATTTCTATCCTTAGCGCTTTCTGATCAAATTTCATATTAACTTCTAACTTATTATATAAATCCCAGTTATTCTTCCCTCCCCATACTAAAACATATACAGGATCCCCCTAAATACATATCCCCTCCATTGGTTGAAATATAACCATAACTAGCTCAACGTTTTCTGCTACTACTACAAGGAATTATTAACCTATAGTTTTGTTTTAGATGGTTGTGTAAGAGATGATTCTAAATCAAAGCAATATTACACCCTGTGTTGATAAAAGGCTACAACAATCTTCTGTGTGTTTAGGACAGAGTGCATCACAAAGATCTACAGCCTGTACTCCTGAGAATCCAAAGCCAATGAATTAGGATCTACAACTGAACCAGCAACAAGATACTAGTGCTCAAAGTCCACTTCAAATGAGAGTTCACATTCCACCTGGAAAGGTGTCTTCATCTTATAAATGAAGCTGCCCTTACCACTAGTTACCAATTCTACAGACATCATTGCGGGCTTGGATACATAGGCATTGAGAAACTGAAGCAAAGTTTGCAAGTCAGTAGGTCCCAATTAATGGTAATTGCAGTTTAGATGAATCAACATTCTCCCTTCTATGGAAATTAAATCAGTCAGGATCACATGTCTTACGCAGCCTTCTATGTCTCTGTCATGGAACACTGCTTAGATCTCAGGATAAATTTCATTCAAACAAACATTACCTCTACTCCAGCAGACAGGTTGAGTGGTTTGTCATCACAGTTGCCTAAAAAGAAACTGGACAAGACATCATTGCGGGCTTCTCCAAATCTGTTGAAGGTTGTTGCAAGCAAGATCTTAGAATATTCCAAAAATGATGTTGCGGTTCTATGAGTAGACACCTTTGGCAGTCTCGTCTTACAGACCATTTTGAAATTACTAGAGGCAAACAAAGAAGCGGTGGTAAGGGTGATAACTGTCCTTTTGGGTGGTTCTGAAAACAATGTTATGAGAGAAGGCAAGGTGTTAAAGGATGCTACAGAACATAATGTCTTAGACCTTATGATGAATCCAATTGGCAGCCATATAAAATTTCAGATTATTCTGGAGGTCGCACCAGATTTTCTTTACATGAAAATCTTGGATCTCTATCTTCGACATTCCTTGCTTGAAATTACAACTCATTAATCTAGCAACTCTGTGGTCCAAAAATTAGTTTCTTCTTCAAGACACCAGGGTCAAATGAGTATGATATGGGGGGAAATTGGTTCTAAAGTTCACAAAATTTGCAGTCAAATCACCACGAGCTGCATATCCTCCCTGATGTTGCTGGTTACTTCTTGGAACGGGTTGTTGAGGTATCAAGCAATGAATACGATCCATCAGAATCTGAAATTTTATATGCCGAAGGAGTAACTCAAAGAAATGGGTTGGCTGGTATCGGAATTTCACTTGATGATCGTAGTCCTATGTCAGAGCCTTATAAGGAAAACTTTGATTGTCCAAACACCATCTGTGAAGTATCAGCTTATTAGAGTAAATACTAAAGGATTAAATGAAGGATGTAAGTGGCTGGAAACATTTGAGGATGTACGAGCTGTAATTTTCTGTGTTTCTATAAGTGAAGATGACCAAATGTGGGCAGAAGATTTTTCTGAGCTTGCTAAGAGCACAGTAAAGATCATCTAGGAGGATCTAGGGAGAGAGAGTACTCTTACATTCTACCTTGCCAATTCGAAGAAGCCCTTGCTGCATTTTATTTGTCTTTTATAACTCGTCATTCACAAAGGAGCACATCAAACTTTGTGCTCAAGGAAGTTTATTGGGGGAGAATATGGAAGTACAAACATGTGGGAAGCCTATTGATTCTTTGCTTGAAAAGGTTCTCTATATGAACATCATGTCTTCAGATTACTTCAAGGAACTGTACAGGCTGAAGACCTACCATGAAGTTATTGATGAGATCTATAATCAAGTTGATCATGTAGAACAGTGGATGACAGGGAATTATAGGGGTCCGTCTACAACATTTTGTCTTCTCTACAAGTTTTTTACCATGAAGTTGACAGTGAAGCAAATGCATGGGCTTCTTAAGCACGAGGATTCCCCATACATAAGATGTATTGGTTTTCTGTACCTACGTTATGTTGCAGATCCTAAGACGTTATGGGGTTGGGTTGAGCCTTATGTGAAGGACGAGGAGGCTTGATAGTTGAAAGTGGAATCACATGGGCTATCCTGATCTCAATTTTATGTGAAGTGGTTTCTGTATTTGGCCTTGACCACTGCACAGATATAGACATTGGTGAAAATTGTGTTAGTTAAGCATCTGTTCAAAATATATTACTCTGAACTGGTCATGATATCGGTGCAATGTACATGCATCTTAAAGTGTTCAGATTAATTGGAAATATTAGAGCATGTCGTGTGGGCAACTTTCAGTTCCATTCTGGAAATTCTTCATTGCAAACTTAATTGAAAAAGCAGTAATTAAAACACATATACAAGCAAATTTTATCATCATGGTTTGTAACAACCAACTGCTGGAGTGAGGTGAAAAAGAGTTTATATTGATGCAACGTAAAGTCAGGGATTTATCAAATTCGGAATCCATATCCAGCACTCAAAGCCAGCGTGGCATTGATCCTCGGATCTCAAGACTTGAGAAAGAGTATCAAAAAATTTGGAAAGACTGGTGCTGACGAAACATCCTTTTTATACATTGAAAATTCTTGCTTGGGCGATTTGGGAATATCGTATAACATCAACAATATACACTACGACACATGGATGAGCTTGTTCACTATTTCAGATTTGGGCTTTGATGGGTAGGCCTTGGTGTAGCAGCTCTAATTACAAAGAACAACAGAGCTTCGTGCATCTCAGCGTCCTGAGAAAAGCTGGAGGCGGAAGGAGAAATGGTTCGGTGGCTTTCACGATTCTCTAGCTATTTGGATCGCTACTTCATGCAAGGCGTTCTCTTCCTGCGCCAAATCAATATGAAATGCCTCTCATCGCCGGAAGGATTCTCCCAGGAAATTGATGGCCATCTTGATTGCCTTAGTCCAGAATTGCTACTGTCAATGGCGATAATTTTTCCATTTCCAAAGGATGATTGGATCCAATAAAATGAAAGCGTTTGGTGAATTTCTTCAGCGCTGGAACATCAAGAAGCCTATGCTGATAAAAGAGCGATCTAACAAAATCAATCAAGAGAACTTAAAAGACCAGAGAATACAGCAGTCCCTTTGTCCTGTTATCTGAGAAAAATCAAGAAACGATTATGATCTGGGTATAACATTCCCGAAAAAATAATTGCTATGAGATCTCCAGCTGACAACACTTGTTCTGGTTTTTTTTAAATATGTGGAGGTTCTTGCTGTGTCACAGCCAGATAAGAAATATCATACACCTGGAGGTTGTATTAATTCTTTCACAGGAGATAAAGCAGGGGCGATTGGACAATTTGAAGTGCTTCAGAGGGAAGAGAAAGCCCGATTCGACAGCGAAAGAGCATCAGCGAACCGACAAAGAGTATCGGCTATGAATATCAGCAGGGGACTTTAAACACAAAGCAGATGGCAACAAAGGGATTGCGCAAAGATAAATAAAGCAGCTCAGAGCCATCAAAGCTCACCAACGCATATTAAAATATCTTAAAGCCAATTAAGGGCAGCAGAACCGCCTGAACGATACAGACAAAAGGATTCAAAGCGCAACCCTCAGTTGCATGACTTGAGTTGCCAGCTGCCTCAGCGCAGCTCTTTTTTAGATATTTATGTATTGATTTCCAGCCCAACGATGAGTTAAAGACAGTTACTACATAGATATTTTTTCAGATATGATCTAGAGATATTTTTTGATATTTTCCCTATGACACCTGTTCAAGGGAAGTCTGTAAATATTTCCCTATATAAACCACCCTATAGTCAGTCTTAAGGAGTGGGAAAAAAAGAAAGAATAGGTCTATAGACTCTGAGAGAGACTAGTTATGTACATCTGGTACGATTTCCTTAATCAAAGACTGCGGAAGTTTGGAAAATGGACTATGTGCTATGTTTTAATGTTTGAAGGGGGCATTACTGAATTCTAGAGCTGCAACATGACTCAATAAGTGCCTCTCATCTCTGTTTTTTAATGTTTTATGCTCATAATATGCTCATATCACCATCTAAATGACAGATAGAAAGATTAGTTTAGAATTTGCTGAGCCACACTCTATGCTCAAGGTCTTCTATTTCGTTATGTTTTCATCTGAACTGGTAATGAACATGAATTCCCTTTGCCTCATATCTCCTCGAATTCACCCATGTTCTGGCACTTATATAAGAAATTTTTAACAGCTCCTAGATAGAGCTCTTTCACCTTCATGCTGTTATGCTAAATAAGAGATTCTTTTGCCTCTCATTTCTTTAAACTTTCAATCCGGCTGGTTGATTTGCTACACTCCATACCTGCGCTGTATTATTGAAAGATTTTGTTGAAAAATCAGAGATTACTCGAGAGTTTGGATGATGGACTGTCTACTATGCTTCTTTTAAATGCCTGAAGGGTGATCATGGAATTCTTATGCTATCATATGGACCAATAAAGTGTCTCTTGCCTTTGTCATGTCAGTTTATATATGTTGGTATCATTATCACTATTTTCGATTGCAGAAAAAAGAACTAATCTACAATTTTCCTTACAACACTTTACACTAAATTTTTGCAATGTTCTATATGTTTTCTTCTGACTAAGGCTTTAATATGAATACCTCATGGCTCATTTTAGTTCTTTATCATCCATGTATGATTTTTATTTAGGAAATCTTAACTGTTCCTAGATAGAATCCATTCACCTTACCTCGGTCAGCCAGATCAAAGATATCTTAGTTGCCTTACATCTCTGACCTCCACTTCATCATTTTTTAGCCCGAATAATTGTTTCATGAGCAGCTATCTGCTCCATATCCCCCTCGTGACCAAGAAAAACACACCAGTAGTCCCGCTCCCTTGACTCCATGCCCAATGGTTTGAAATTTATCGCACGATGCATTACCTCTCTACTTGAAGCCATTCTCTTTCCCACCAAAAAACAAAACCCCTTGTACTCAATAACTAGCCTAAGATCACCCTAAACAAAGCTAAATTACGAAGAGAGAGCCCTCTTTGATTGCAGGTAGGCTAGGACCCGCAGTCCAAATATTGGTTTGGTGTTACCTCGGCCGTATCCCTTAAGGAGCCAAGGGATAGCTTGAGCGATAACACTGGGCATGAAAGACAAGTGTTTTTGTCGTAACAGAGTTGTGGTCACCAACTTTGGAGCAGGACGCGCCATTAACAAAAATATGCGCCGAGTTATGTGGTCAAAGCTGGGTCGAGTTCCATCAGTGAACCTTGGAAAGATTTCAGCTCTGTTTCTGTTGGGCATGGTTAAGTTTGGGAATGTGGTACTATTGTAGCAGCTACAACCAGCATCCAAAATTTTGGCCTGCACCCAATTTTGGAGCCTCCCTTGAGAGTTTCACTTGATGACTGCGCATACTTGGCTTCACTCCATGAGCTTGTGTGAGTCTTTGCACCCACCTTTCTTGATCATTTCACCAAAGTTTTTGAATGTTGATGTCAAAGTCATGCTTGCAACCATGTTTTGGTTATACTCAAAGTCTTCACTTCGTGTGTACTTGTTGTGTTCGCTATGAAAACATCTGCCGCACTCACAAACAGAGTCACATTCACTGTCGCGCAAGCATCGTCACGGTCGACCAACTATCAATCACAAGTGTCGTGCTTGTCACTTACACTGTTGGTTAGTCATGTTGAGCATGTGTGTCTAGATGGTTTGAGTCGTCTTGTCGTCAAGTCATGTAAGTGTGTGTTTGCAAGATCATGTATACATCTTTCGCTCGTTCACACACTTTGTCACCTTGCTGAAGTTCTGACAATCAGATTCCCCTCTAACATCCAGACCATCACCCCACCATCGACTCGATCAATTGTCACCCAGAACAACACAAAAGCACCAAGCAAGCCATTTCAAGTTGCATTGTCCGCAAGAAAATCAACAACCTTCATGCCTATCAATCAGAGAGTTTGACTCGGTAGCCACCCCAAGACTGACTCCCCTAAAAAATTGCGCAGAGGTTGTAGACCTTGCCCACTCTAATGAGTGAGAAAATTGCGCAGACAGGCTGGACAGACACCCAGTGCCCATCCCTGTCTCCCTCAGAAAATTGCGCAGTTTTCCCAACCAGCCCTCCTAACAGTCGACTGGCTGCTCACCCAGAAAATTGTGCAGTTTTCATGACCAAGTCATTTGCTACCCAACAGTTCGCTAAGCTTAGAAACTGCACAGAGGTGACTAGCAAGCCAGCTTCCTAGCATCGATGCAATTTTTCCCGCCAGCAGCTCCCGACAACGAACTAATAGTTCCCTCTAGGAATTGCACAATTTTTGCTACCAAGCTCCAGAAGCTGACTGTTAGTTCCCTCCAGGAATTGTGCAGTTTTTGCTGCCAAGCTCTCGGTTGTTGACTGCCAGTTACCCTTAGGAATTGCGCATTTTTTGCTGCCAGTGACCCAACAACTTACTGCCAGTTCCCCAAAGGAATTGCACAGTTTTTGCTGCCAAGATCCCAATGCCCGCTCGTTCCAGAAATTGCGCAGATTTTACATGCCCAACCTTTCCACAGCCTAGACTATTCCTCTCAAAACTGCGCAGTTTTGTCCTTCAACTGTGCCAGACCCTGCAGATAGCCACTGTCAATCAGGATTGTCCATCTTCATAACCCAGTGACTCCTATGCAGTTTTCATCAACAATGCTCAGAGCCTCCATCCCGCTTTGCAACCTTGTCACCTCTCCCGATCACCTACGTCTAAAATGATCATGCATCATGGTAGAGTGAGAGTTTTATGGATTTCACGGATGGACGGACGAGAAAACATGCAAGATGTTTTCACGAACGAACGGATGGACGAACATGCACCTTTCGCAAACGGACGAATCTGTCAAGCTTACCAACATACAAGTAAGTAGAAATGTGTGAATGCAACATTTAGCGAACCAATGAACGTTGAAGACTCCGCGGACTTTTCCATGTAGAGGTGATGCTGTGACACACCATGAGTACATCCATCACCCAGTAGCACTGCAGCTCGACATGCACACCAGCAACATAACGAATGTACCAGCACTATCATGTCGAGTCATGTCATGAGTCATGTCGTCCACATCTCTACTATGGGCCATACTGTCAATCAATGTAATGTAATGTGGAAGTCCAAGAGACCCACTTGTTGTACGAAGAGTCATGTAAAGTCGAAAAGTCATGGAAGTCAAACAGTCATGAGGGTAGTCGAACAACCACAAGGGTCAGTTTCACCCTTGGCTAGAAATGCCCCCTCATTTGTACATGCAAGGGACTTTTCACCTCAACTCCTCCCACATAGCCTTGAGAGTTTGTAATATTTTCTTTGAGGAGTAAGTAGTGGCTCCAA